>JAOVYX010010585.1:0-33741 GCA_035668315.1 Drosera spatulata | reverse complement strand
CTCACAAACCATATCAGCCCATGAGCGACATGGCTGAGTTCCACCATCAACATCAGTAACCACGTTTTCCACCTTCAGATCCTTCACATCAGCCATTGACGCACTACATTTCAATTCGGTAACATCATTTCTCCTCTCATCAGAGATAACACTCTTCGCACCCAAAGGAACAACATTAACATCAGGGGTTTGGACCACCGCATCCTTCCGAGGTCTACCACGTTTCACCACTGCTTGGTTAGGGAGGATTTCTGACTAACCAGTTGCTGAAATTGAGGATTTTCCCTCTCCGTTGCCTGCTTTCTTTTTCTTCACCATTTTCCCTTTTTTTCATATTATTGTTTTTACTTGGAACGGTAAAACATTACTGTATTTGTAAAAAAATATTTTTATCGCGGAGTAAATTTTTCTTTATTAAATCACATGACAGAAGTTAGCAGTTTGATCATTAGCGTCGAGAAGTTAAATAGCAACAATTATAGCATTTGAAGCATCAAAATAAAGTTTTACTTCCTCAATCAAAATGTTTAGAAGATTATGGACGGATTCGACACAATACCACCAAAAGAGCCGGAGAATTGCTGGTAAGGCAATGTTCGCTCTTATCGTCTCTATATAAGATGAATTTGTACAGAGAATCAAGGACGCTTAGACGTCCAAGGAAGCATGGAGCACTCTAGCCATCTTGTTTGTCAAAACAAACGACGTCCAACTTCAACCGTTGGAGAATGAGCATATATCAGTCTTACACCACGATTTGACGATGAGTCAATACTTTAGCTTTATGTGAAGAGGCCACTAACTTTGATCCAGAGAATTCAATTAGCTATCCGCATACAATGAGAATCATTATTCATGAGATAAGAAACGAATTCAATAGTCAGGTTACAACAACCCCTCGATGGGCAACTCAACCAACGGTCACGGAGCTAGAGAGTATTTTTCTAAGAAGCTTTAGCCAAACAGATGTCTGGAGTATCAATTAAAAAAAATAGACAAAGCTCTCTTTATCAAAAAGAGAGGTCCTAAGAAAAAATTCAACCAATATGATCAACAGATCCAAGAAGTGCAATCACATATGTAAGAAGACTAGCAGAAGAAGCAGTCATGAGTAATTCTCCATCGAAGAGAAACAATAATCAAGGGGGAGCTCAAGGTGGCAGACAAAGACGATGTCAAAATGAAGAATGCTACAACTGCGAGAGAAAGGAACACTTTGCTTCTTCTAGTCAAATCAAAGTCAATACCGAAGAAGAGTGGAATTTTCAAGTATCCCTTACAATAGAAGAACAAGAGCTCGCAGCTTCTTGTCTTGCAGAACCAGCAGAAGAGTTGGCACTTACAGCGGTCAACAACGTCAAGGTGATTAATTACAACTATGACTGGATTCAAGATTCTGGTTGTTCTAATCAAATGACGGGAAATAAAGAGAAGCTCTATGACGTTTTTGAATACTATAGAAAGAGTGTGGTGGTCATCGTCAACAACTCAAAATTGCCAATGACTCATGTTGACAAGACGACGATCGTCTCTCAACACAGAGATAAAGAGGTATTGCTAGATAATGTTGTTCATGTACTTGGTATGACAAAGGTCTCCTGCAACTAGATATTCATGAAGATACTGTTTGTGCTGATTGTCAATATGGCAAAGCGCACCAGTTACCTTTCAAGGAGTCGCAATTCAAAACCAAGGTTCCATTAAAGCTTGTTCACTCGGATATTTTCGATCCAGTGAAGCAACCATCGGTCACCAGTCTAAAGTGTATGATTATGTTTATCGATAACTACTCAAGGTATGTGTGGGTATACCTCATGAAGGAAAAGCCTGAAGCATTATCAGTGCTTAAGACTTTCAAAGAAGAAGTGAAGAAGAATGTGGAAACTATGGTGCGGTGTCTCCAAACAGACAACGCAGGTGAGTACACGTCAAACAAATTCAAAGGATTTCTACGCAAAACAATATCCACGGACAGTTGACTTGTCCAGATACCCCTCAACAAAATAGCGTCACGGAAAGCTAGAATCGTCATCTAGCTGAAACTTATAGAAACATGCTACATGTCAAAACGTGTCATCACGCTCATGTTATCAATCGATTTCCACAAGCGAGGCTTGGGTTCATGACGTCGTTCGAGAAGCTCTAGAAGATGAAGCCCACAATGAGTCACTTCCGAGTTTTTGGATGTGTATGCTATGTGTTCGTCGCCAACCACCTTCGGAGCAAGTTTGATAAGAAGGCAATGCGATGTATCTTTGTAGGATACGATGATCAACAGAAGGGATGAAAGTGTGTTGATCCCAACACCGGCAGATGCTACCCATCAAGAAATATGATGTTCGATGAAGCATCATCATGGTGGGGCTCGTAGTCAGTCACCTTGCCATATTAAAAAGTGATTGAACAGATGCTACAGGAAAAGCTGGACAAGGAGAATGAAAGTACTGTTCAACCAGAAGTTCCTCTAGTTCCTGAAGGAGGGTCATCTCCTAAATCTTCGAACAAAGAAAGAAGTCCATGGCAAAGTAGAGATTATAAGATCAGGAAGGAGGATCAACCTATCTAGCTGGAAGAAGAAGAAAAAGAAGTTGTACAAGAAGTGGATCGACCCTAGAAGAAAGCAAAAGCAAAATCCAAAATATGCTAATGCAACTGTGGTTGAAGATGACAAGCCACAAGAGCTGAGTTTCTATGAGGAGGCAGCTCGAGACAAAGAATGGAAATAAGCCATGCATGAAGAAATCAATGCATTGAATCAAAATCAAACTAGGGATTTAGTTCCAAAGCCAAAGTCTGCACAACCTGTCTCTTGCAAGTGGTTTTATAAGGTCCAAACAAAATCTGATGGTTTGATCGAAAGGTACAAAGCTCGACTTGTTGCTCGTGGATTCTTACAGAAGTATGGCCTGGATTATGATGCGATATTTAGTCCAGTGGTCAAGATTATAATTGTTCGAGTTCTTTTAGCACTTTCCGTCAGCAAGTCGTGGAAGCTGTGGCACCTGGATATCAAGTATGCTTTCTTACACGGAGAACGGAATCATGAGATTTACATGGAGCGGCCAAAAGGTTTTGAAAGCAAGACTTACCCTTCACAGTGGTCAAGATTACAATTGTTCGAGTGCTTTTAGCACTTGTCGTCAGCAAGTCATGAAAGCTGTGGCACCTGGATATCAAGTATGCTTTCTTACATGGAGAACGGGATCATGAGATTTACATGAAGCGGCCAAAAGGTTTTGAAAGCAAGACTTACCCTTCACACGTGCGTAAGCTGATAAAAGCACTCTATGTCTTAAACCAAGCATCAAGAGCATGGGACGATAAGATAGGTGAGTTTCTTATTCAAAGCGGCTACTCAGTTGCTCTATTGGACTCAAACCTATTCGTGAAGGATCGAGACGAGAAGATGACAACGGTTCTTGTCTATGTGGAGGATATAATCATCACAGGATTTCATGAGGAAGAGATCAGACAAACGAGGGCAAATCTTTCAGTTCGATTCCAGATGAAAGAGCTTGGAGAGCTGAAGCACTTTATCGATCTTAAAGTTGACCGAACCGAGGAAGGTATATTCTTGTGTCAGTAGAAATATGCCAAAGATCTTCTGTTGAAGAACGTAATACTTGACTATAAATCTGTTTCAACACCAGTGGAGGCAAATGTGAAGTTGTATTCTGCACAAGGGTTCTCAAAGATGGGACGATGTAAAGACAAATAGTGGGGAGCTTGATCTACCTCACTTTGTCAAGGCCTGACACTTCTTATGTAATCGATATAGCCAGTAGATTAAAGCAGAATCCTAAGAAGCCTCACTTGGAAGTAGTTCATCGAATTCTGAGGTATGTCAAATAAACTATTGACTTTGGCATTCTAAATAGGAAGGAAGAACATTCCCAATTGACCGGGTTATGTGATGCTGAATACACTGGAGATCACGATACTCGAAGGTCAACTGTTGGATATCTGTTCAACCTTGGAACAAGGGTTATCTCTTGGTGCATTAAGAGAACCAACAATATCTCTGTCAAGTATAGAGGCAGAATATCGTGCAGCAGTCGCGACAGCTCAGGAGTGCACGTGGTTGATACAACTGATAGAGGATCTTTCTCAACCTATTGATTGCATACTTCAGCTCTATTGTGATAATCAATCAGCACTCCGGATGACAGAGAATCCAGCATTTCATGCTAGGACTAAGCATATGAAAGTTTACTATCATTTCTTTCGAGAGAAGGTACTACAAGAAAAGCTCGAGATGAGTACGTCAATACGAAAGAGCAAGTTGCTGATATCCTTACGAAGGGACTCAGTAGATCTAAATTTGATGAGTTCAGAAATCAGCTTGGTATGACTGCTTGTTCAGCCATGAAAGAAAGAGTAGTTGTTGAGGGGGAGTGTTGAATAATCCAACTCTAACTCTCTTTTCTACTCTTTGATTCTTCAAAGACAATTTGATTGCTTCATCTAATAAGCCCACGTGTTGTATTATGGTGAGCTCATTGCTTACATGTGTGTGCTTAGGATTAGTTTATAAATAGGCTAGCAATGTTCTCTACTATTCATTCCAAAAAAAACTCAAGTAGAGCAACCTTAGAGAGAATAAGTGCTAAGCATCATAGAGTGTATTATAGAGTGTTCCAAATAAAAGTGTGGTGTGATTTATGAGTGTTAAATACAATTAGAGTGTGTTGGTTTTATACGTGTACAGATTTATAATATTCTACTCTTGTTACAAATTATATTTATCAATATATTTTGATTCCAACGTTCTCACATATAGTTCTAATGGGATTGATATATGCTTTGTAATTCATTTGACTAATAAATCGATGATTCTAATTTTTTGAACATGTTGCAAAAGATTTGCAAACCAATGTCTTGACAGAATTAATTTCACGTCCATTTAGAGATCTAGGTATTTAATCCTGAATGTGGCTACCGTTTGCTTCTACCAGACATTGTGGTTGCATTCCGCTTTTGCCTTGACCTGATTTGATCATTTGCATAAGAATCTTTGTATCAGAGTTAAACAAAAATTATGAAAATGCTTTTTTGATGGGATTTTGATTCTCTCTCGTTTCTACTTTACGCGTTGTTGGTGTTGCAAAAGGCAGCGTACTGACTGTTGTACATTGTAGGTTGAGAAATTTATACTGAAAGTTGAAAAGTTTATACTATAACTTGTTGAATGTATACAAGTCAGATTTTAATTATAAAATACACTAAAAATTTGATTATACACATTATCAACTTATAGTATAGATTTTTCAACGTACAGTATAAAATTGTCAACATAAAGTATTTGTAACAGTCACTACGCTGTCTTTTGCAGCACCGATGATTATCCCTATATATATAGGCTTGACGGGGCTTAATTGTCTTTACCTATCTTAGCTAAAAGCGTTCATGAAACACAATGGTGGACTTCGTTTCTTAACAATCCGACCCTTCTATGTGATCATCTATTCAATGAAACATGATAATCAAAGTTGGAATCATTCTAAAACTTCAACCCTTGAAATTAGATGGCATTAGAATGAACGGTTTAGAATAGTCCATAAACATGATATATCATTCTCGAATGCACGTATCACCGATAGCTCTCAAATTTTACAAACACCATCTAAACGAGTGAGTGATAATATCCATGGGCATAGTTGATAATAAACAAAGTCGATTACGGTGTTTTTGTGAGTAGCTTTATCTACCTTTGCTAAAGACACTTTACCTTTTTTTTCCATGTGTGTGTGAGAGAGAGACCGTGATGAATTTGATGATGTTTTGAGGCGATGCAGTCTTGCATGTAGATGGACATGGAAGAAGTATCTTTGGCATCACAATATCAGCAGGTTCGATGGATTTTATGGTGTGCCTTTTAGCAAAAGCTTGTTTTATCTGTATATATAGGAAGTCAAAAAAGCCTTCGATCTATTAGAAAGTGGTCAAATGAAAAACATTAGGCATAGGTAATACACTTCAAGGCATGGGAAAATTTAAAACCTGGATTTGAGTATTGGCATGATTGTAAAAGCGTAAGAGAAGACATAGAACTCAATGATTGATTCAATTTGTTCAAAGAAAAATGGATTTGTGGCTAAACCATTGAAGATGGAGATCAATAGTTGAGATTAAAGGTTGATTCTTCTCTATTCAATCAATGCAAATATGATTTTTTAATCGCAAATGTTGATCCTCAAATGTAAAGGTCTACCCATAATTAAACTTATTTGTGACTTGACACAAATTCACTAAGCCCATTGTTTAATGTATCGTGTTAGTTTATTGGAAATAGAGGTGTATTGGGTGGGAATGAGATTGGTTCGAATAGGAGATTGCAGCATTTGTGTTCGATGTTACAGCTTTCAGATTTTCTATGATGTTCGATTGTTTGTGAATATGGACTCGTGATTATGGATTATTTGAGTTATGGATTTCAGTTTTTTATGATAATAGTTTGAGATTAATATGTAAAATAATCACCTTTCAAAAAAAGTTATTATGTTTAGATCTATCATTGTGAACCATGGGGACAAAATCCTTAGACCATTGAAATCGATGGACCCTCCAATATGTTTCAACCTCAGAACATAGAAGTCGGAGGAGCCTCCAATGTGGTTCGACCTCCTCACGCCAGAAGAGTACTATAAAGGGATCGAGGCTGCAGATAAACGGACATATGATGATGGTAGCTTCCAGAATCAAGGCATTATTTTGATATGTTGGAAGCCTCTCTAATTTCGTCGCTAATCTGCTTCTTCTTTTTTTTTTTTTTTTTTTTTGGTGTATCTTGGGTCACTATGGTAATTCCATTCGTTTCGTGTTGATAACAAGTTGTAAGATATGAGACGAGGAATCTATGGAATCAACTCAATATGGCAAATGATGACGAAGACCAATTACTTAAGAGTGAGAGATTATTATTATTTCGCATCCATTCAATAATTGATTATTACAATCCTCTTTAGATATACAGTAGAGAGGGTATATGTAGTTATAAATTAAGATCATAACTTTTCCGATACATGTATGCATTGAATATCCATGATATTTTTTTCTCAAGCATAATGGTCATCGGTTTCTCATCAATTTCTCAACACATATTTTTAACAACATAAAAAATTGTTTGTACGATGTGACCTGTGTAAATTTACACATCATCACAGTCGATGTATGGATCCAACTTGAATGAAATTGCTGTTGAGAAATTGGGTTTTGACCTGAATTTGATTGTATTTTAAAGTGGGTTCTGTATATCGGGTCAGGACGACCTTGGGTTAATTGCAATCTACTTCATGTGTAGATGCAATAATATATTTATATTCTCAAAACTAATTTCGGATGAATCAACATTTAATGCCCAAAGTGTAATATATCATGCATGTCAAATAATATGTTAGAATGATGTGGAAAATTGTCTATCCATATTGATAATGGGGAAGGAAAGTAGTGGTTGGTTAATTGGTCACTTGTGCAAGGAGTGGAATATTTAGGCCCAACCCAACATTTTTTATATAAACAAGCTTTGATTGGGCTTTCATGGGCTTGTGGAGCTTATCCATATGCTGGGCCTGATGTGCCTCACCAGAGACTAAGCCCAACATGAGGCTCATCCCTAGTTCACTCCGTTGCATGCTCGGCCTTAAGCCCAAACTTCATCTTGGGTCACAAATTGCGTCCAAACAAGGTGGCTTCTGTATTGGCTGCGTTTGATGAGATTAAGTCGCATCGCATCGGCCAAATTTCGACACCACTATTTATTTGAGAGGTTGTGCGTAGGCCTATAAAAGGGAGGCAATTGATGCCCAATTTCATCATCAGATCTCCAACACCATAATAATTCCAACACACGAGAATACTCGAAGGCAATTGTGTGCGGTCCGTACATCAATGTTACCATTCCAAATCAGTCAAGGTTGAAAGCATTCTTCATTCGTGCAGTCCAGTACATTTTCCATAATAAATCAAGAGAGTTCGAAGCTATGTATTCGCTATTTGCAGTGTAGCTTAATGAATATGATAGTCATTATATATTGGGAAGCGATTGTCATTATCCGTCAGCATTAACGCGTGCCCAACATTTGTCTCGATTATAAATTTTCTTTTCTTAAATTATCACATATTTTATTAGTGCCATTTTATTAATATAATCACTAACTCTAAACATTATAAAAAAACAATTGGGACATTACGTTTACCAGGAATTTCCACGGCTCTAGATACAATGAAACTCGGGATCCCGTGAGCTAGAATATATAAGCTTAATGTCAAGCACCGGTAAACCAGCTTGATATCAAGGTTTCATATAAATTAAACATACACATAAGATTCCATATCAAGTAAAACGGTTGCGTTTTTTTATGAGACGGAGGAAGTAGGAGTATATTATAACAGATCAAGGTGGACGTGTACCTAATAAATTGGAACGTACCATCAACTGCAGAAAAAGGTCACATTTTCTTTTGGCTAAATGAATTAGATTGTGGTAACTCACGAAGTAGGCAGTGTTTACTTTCCCCTTGCTATTGTATTTCTATGCATTATGCAAAAAAGACAGTATAATATAGGAGCATCTAGATAGTAAACTTACCACCAAGTATTTTGAATAGTATCACTAGAGTTTTTTATTCTTATTCTTATATTTATTTTTTAGAGAAAAATGTAAAAACGGTGGCCACCATCCCTAGAAAGAAAGGGCGGCCACTCTCCCTCTCCCTCTCCCTCAAATGGCATGTGTGAACCACCGTTCTCTCGAAATCGAAACAATATGAATCAAAAAGATCATATGGAATCGAATAGGGAAACATTAGACGTCGAATGAGTGAATCCTAAATGCGCATGATCGAGACTCGAATTGCGAAATCGAGGGGAAGCAACCAGTGACGATCGAGGGTGGATAAATTTAGTATCTTGAATGAGGGGTGATTATCAGGAGGAGAAGACTGGAGAGCAACCAGGACGGCGACAGGCTCACAAGATTGATAACTATAAGCGAAGGTATCAAATAAGATCCAATATTTCTATGTATTACACAAGTGGATTTTCAAAAACTGCGACCCTCAAAGTTTGCCTTGGTAATCTCTCACTACAACATATCATGCATTTTGTAGCATTTGTAAACCGCTGGCATAGGTACCAAACCCACTACAATATCTCTACAGGAGCGGTTATGTTCTAAGAAGCTGTCGCCTTAGCCTGTGCTGACGTTTATGGTCCTCAACAGCAGCGCTTGCCCAACCGCTATAGATCCCTTTTCAGCAGTTGCTTGAAATATTTTGATGACGGTTTTATATATCTACGGCAACGATTTTGTATGTCTAGGGAAATGGTTTTGTATGCCTATGACGACGGTTTTATATCCATATGGTAGCATTTTTATTACACTATAGCAACGTTTTATTTCACCTATGGAAGCACTTCTTATGGTCTATGGCAGCATTTCGAGACCCATATAGCAGCGACTGGACTGACCTACGATAGCGCTTTATGAATATACCAACCATTTAGGTACCTCGACCATATTTACACTCATCCTCTAGTTAATGCATAACATAATGCATTGTAGGCTAAATGTATAAAGCTATTAGCTTCATTGCCAACAAATAAATACGTACACCAAAATAATGTAAATCATTAAACGGCAGCATTATGACAAAATCCAGCATCAACCGTCTTGTCCACCATCAAACTTAAGATCCTAGCTATACTAATATAGAAACACATGAATCCTTAAACAAGAGAAACTGTAATTCTTCTAAAATCTCTAAAACATTACAACACAAAATCTACGGAAACAATACAAGAAAAAAATTGATATCACAACATAAAACATATTTCTGCCACAAGATCTGCTCCTTACTGCTTGCTTCCTCCAAATCTGCTCCTAACTCCCCCAAGGTCTGCCACAAGATCTTCTCCCTACAAGGAATCACAATGATATTCCTATCAATACTAACTATGGTAAATAAAGCATTCAAGAGTACATGATCAACATATTATAGTGTACATGATCAACATCATCATGTCCAAGGACCCAGAAAACATTTTCACATTCTGAAACAAAACAAACTAATTGCATCCTCAGGTTGTTGTAACTCAGATCCATAAGGATACCAAGGCGAGGTTGTGTAATGAAAAAATCAAATCCAATTAATTATAAAATTAATAACAAAGTTACCTCATTAGTCGGATTATAAGTACTTGCCAAAGAGTTCATATTCCTGATCCCTTGACCACTTGAAGCATCTTCAGGTTGTTGTAACTCAGAAATCAACCGAGCAGCAGCCTCTTTGTCAAAATTAGGAAGGACACCTTGAAGCTTTGCTAAGACCATTGAGACGACTTTGTGAGTTACTTGTTCTTCTACTCGTTGTGACATCACTTCACAAGATCCACATGAACTTTCACAGGGACACCATCAATTGACACACTGCTAGATGACGACAACTTGCTCTTTAGATCAGTTTTAGTAACACCTCTCCCTTCTAAGCGAACACGGCCTGGATGCTCCTTCGCCATCACCATAACAAATGGATCTCCTGAGTTAGAGCTCTCACCAACTTCTTGAGATTGCAACTCTGTCATTTGGGCCTGAATTGAATAAAGCTATATTTCATTCAATAATCCAAGACATTTTCTTTCTTTTCTTTCAAGATAATGAAAGCAGCCCTTACAAGTTTTGACTAGGTATCCAAATATGACTCCTTGTAATATCGACCCTTTTTCCTCTCATGTGTCGCAATAAACATCTCAGCTCTTGTAGGAGATTCTTTGTCTTCCTTGGCAACTTGCTGTTAAGATTAAACGGAAATAAGAAAATAGCATAATCCAATATTCATATGAAATCATAAAACTGTTAACTAACATACCAACTTTTCTCTAACAACAGCAAAACTGGTCCGCCCAGTTGTATGTATGTGTCTTTGCTTTTTCCTACATTTCCTATTCGTTTTCGCCATTTTCTACACAATGCAAAAAGAATCATAGTGATTAGCAGAACAATTAACATGACCAGAATGCATAAAAGATGATTTAATTTGTAGAAAATTGACTTGAGTATATATGAGAGATCATTTCAAAAGGCTCTTTAAGAAAGAATATTTAGAGTATAGACCTTATACCGTTTGGAAGTCATCAATTTCAAAAAACCTTTGAAATGATCCTCGGGTATTCCCACTGGTCGGTTCAGCAATCTATCGGTGTCGTCACTATAAGGCTTATAATACTTCTCCTTGACGGTCATCTTGTGTCTCGCCAAGCAACATTCATTGTTGCAAGAACCCATTTCTTTTGTTCATATGAAATGATATATTTTAACTACATAAAACAAAAAATAAAATAAAAATATGCTGGTTTCAAGAAGGCTAATGAATGCACAATCAAAAAGAAATCCAAGACAATAAAAATAGATTGAAGAAACACAAATATATAACTTGAACATAACTCCACATTTGCTCCTTCTCCTTTGTATTAATTTGTTTCCAACTTGCACGATCAATGGGACAAAGACTAGGCATTCGTGCCAACGTACCCAAGAAGCTAGAAAATTCACTCATTGTCTTATTATCTGGTCCAATAGGCTGGTTGTTATCATTTAGAATGATAGCTACACGTTAATGAGCTCTTCTAGCATGTACTTCTTTCATCATTGTAGGGCCTCTAGAATTTTTTGTTTCTAAAACAAAAAATAATCAGAAGCGTAAGAAATATTGAGGTTAATAAAATTGACAAGAAGAAAAAATTGAAGCAATGGCCATGTACAGCTAAATAAAAGTTGGTCATAAAGAAATCATTAATCCAAAACTGAATACCTGGTTGTGGAGTATCATTGGTTTCGATATTAGCTGCATCCTTGTCATTTATATCCTCTTCAAAGTTTCCTTACAACGGATTATCTTGATCAACTGAAAAATGCTCACTTTCTATATTCATATCCTCTTCTTGATCATCGTCATACTGTAACTGAGTTCGTACATCAGTAAAATGACTTATATCATGCATATTTTCTTCTACTCGCTTCCTCTTCTTCATTCTCAGGAATTGCTTAAGCGATCCCGGCTTATAGTATACCACATGCTCCTTTCTTTGCCTGTTTTCTTTCATTGCAGCCTGTGTGTACAAAAAAAAAAAAATCCAAAATAAATAACGCATGTAAGTTGTAGCAGAGAACATGCACAGTAACAAGTAAAAGAGAATAGACTTCCAGAAAATAAAAAGCAGTGCAATAAAAACTATAACCAAGAAAACAAGATTCAGGGCAGTATAAGGAAAGAAATCATAAATAGTTACTGTAATCTTAATTTCTATGTATAGATGTTGTGATCTTCGCTTTTAAACATAGCATGATAAGGAAAAACACAATTTGATTAAATAGCATATCTTTGATGAGAAAAAGTGAAATTTAACTATAAATAAACAGTGAAGTTTAACTATAAATATCGACTATTTGTAGATCTGTAATATGTAAACTAGTCTGAATCATCAAGAACTTCATTTCTATCAAGATCACTCTCAGGCATTTCAAGAGGTACAGCATTAACGCCTTGGCAAATCCATGTGCCACCATCATCATCGCTCAAGTTTGAACCGACTTCAACAATAGCATTATTAGCCTCTGCCCAATATTGTTCTTCGTTCGTCGCAATACATTCTTCAAGCAGATCTCTTGGAACGTGTTTTATCACATAATGAGATTCAGGTTTCAGCAGATCTTGAACAAAAAAAAACCTGATGCACTTGAGAGGCTAAAACAAAAGGATCATCCGCATCACATTTCTTACTAAAGTTAACACATGAAACCCCATTGTCATCATTGACAGCATAAAGCCGAATTTCCCCAGTAATCTAACTCAATGATCTTGTCCCCAGTAATATTATACACAACCAATTATAGGGTTCTTGTCCCTCGAGCTTGCAAAATTTGGAGTGATAGCCGTGAGAGAAACTCCACTATTTTGTGTTTTGCATCTTCTATCTCTTTCCTTCGTATAAAACCTGTAGCCATTGATACAATATCCTATGTAACTCATTGCGACTGGATTTTTACTTTTGACAGTGTAGGTTCTTCTAATTAGACAAGGTGAATTGATCTGAACAAAATGAATATAAGCAAATATAGAGAGATGGAGAATGGAGGTCGCACCTGGAGCGATGTAGCCATACGAGCCAGCAATAGCCGACATGCACTCAGATGCTCCATTATTCTGCAAGAACTTGGCAAAGCCGAAATCAGGCACATGAGCTTCAAAATCGGAGTTCAGCTTCGTGATGGACAATTAGAGGCGAACAATCATGGTGCAAATAACATAGCCCTCTGGCAGCCTCTATGGCTATTTTCAACCTGGTATCCCACTTCAGAAAACCACCCCTCTTACCATGGAGTATCTCCCCTAAGATTCCATTAGGCATGTACTCGTACACCAGCAAATTAGTCTCCCGGTTAGAACAGAATGCGAGCAGCCTCACGATGTTCCTATGTCTAATTTTCCCCAATGTCTGAATCTCCGCCGCGAGGCCATGATCATGACCATGAGATGATTCGAGTCTGTTCATCCCCAGGAGCTTCTTCACTGCTACTTGCTCTCCATTTGGCATCGCCCCTTTTTAAACTATCCCCGCCCCGCCTTTTCCTATGATGTTGCTGTCGTTTAAGCACTCCAGGATATCCTGGCTCTTGAAGTTCAACTTCTGGAACGCTGTGAGCCTCCACGAGCTTGAACTGCTCCTCTTCCATTCATGAGTCTTCAAGATTGCCAATACCGCGAATATGAGAGAGAAAAGGAGAAGTCCTGAGGCAAAGATGAGCTTGACTTGATTCTTCATGCTCTTATGAGACTTGAGAGGCCGGATAGAAGTGTTGTTGCAAGTAAATCCACAAAGAAAAGGGTTGCCAACGAAGGAAGTGTAGTTGAATATCGAAAACTGCCAGTTTTCAGGTATGATGCCGGAGAAGTTGTGGGAGAAGTTTGCTGAGGTGAGGCTCTTCATAGATCCAATCTGCTTAAGTAGGCTCCCGTTCAAGTGATTCCTCGACACATTGAAGTAGTTCAAGATGCGAATTTGAGCTATCTGAGTTGGAATCGGTCCCGACAGCTGGTTCTGGCTCAAATCTATGTGCGTCAGTGATCCACATTTGCCGATTCTTGGAGGAACCGGTCCAGAAAAAATTATTGCAGCTGAAGTCCAACTTGAGTATACTCTTCAGTTGCCATACAACTGCTGGCATGCATCCAGTAAAATGATTCCCACTTGTTGATGGTGACTCAAACTTACCGCCTTTGATTAGTCGCCACGCCTTTGACCAGTCGCCGCCGTCACTAGCCGCCGCCACCTTTGTCCTCATCAGGCGGAGAAAACTTACACGTCTCATTCTTCCTTGCTATAAATACAGGATTTACAGGAGAGGATTTGTATGGAGAGAGCCGCGGAGATTAGAGATAAGGAGAGGAAGAGTTTTGAAGGAGAAAGAGGAGAGCAAAGAGAAGAGCTCGGGGAGGCAGAGAGGTTTTGGGAAAGTGGAGGAAAGAATAAAAAAAAAAGGGAGAAGTCACTGTTCATCTATACCCACAAAAATATATTGAGGGTTTAAGGGATTTGTTTTAAAAATTATTATCTCTATCCCTTATTGTGAGATTCTCAATATTTTGAGTGTAGCTCCTTTTGTATTTCCTCCTTTTGTTAGTGGATTCTTCGTCGTCGGCGACCGCCCGTGGCTTTCTCCCGCAAGGGTTTCCACGTAAAATTCTTTGTCTCATTTAATTTTGCGCACTTATTATTGTTTGTGTTTATTATTAACTGACCCGTCCGTAACACCACTCACCTAAAGATTTTGCAAGGCATTGAGGTCACCAATAGAGGAAGGCAGAGGATCTGACAAGCGATTATTCGACAGATTGAGCTCCGCAAGCTTAGAGGAATTCTTGGTCCTCGGCCTTTCATCCAAGGGACCAGAAAGATAGTTGTTCTGCAGCTCAAGAAGCGTGAGCTCGGGTAAGTAGAGCACCCCTTTCAGTACCCTTCCAGTCAAATAGTTGTTTCCGAACCTGACCCTCTCAAGTGTATCACATTGGCCAAGATCACCAGGAAGCGGCCCGAACAGGAAGTTGTTCAGCAGAATCAAGGTCCTCAACTTCTTACCAAGACACAAATGCTTAGGGACCACCCCGGTGAGCTTGTTTGAAGAAAGATCAACCCATGTTAACCCGCCATTTTCTCCAAGACGTTGAGGAATAGTGCCAGTGAAATTATTTCTCCAGAGATTCAAGACCTGCAAGTTCGGCAGCTCGGCCACAGTAGGCGGAATCTCACCGTGGAACTTGTTCATGAAGAGATTGACAATGGTGAGCTCATGAAGCTTAGAGAACTAGAGCTGAACTTCCCTGGAAAGTCCATTGAAAGAAACATCAAGGGACTTCAAATGGGTCAAGTTGCTTAGCGCCACTTAGCTGGTTGGATTGCAAGAAGAGTCTCCAAGTTGTTCAGGCTATCGAGTTCTTCAGGAATAGAACCACTTAACCCACAACTTGAGAGGTCAAGGAGAACCAAATTCGAGAGCTTACCGATTTGGCTTGGTATCCCTCCAGTGAACACATTGTAGTAAACCAAGCACAGATACTGCAAGTTTGTTAGCTTACCAAGCTCGCTCGGTATCCAACCTCTCAAATCATTTCCAGCAACAGAGAAGTAAACGAGCCGCCCCATATCACCATAACTTGACGGGATCTCTCTGGAGAAGAAATTCCCGCCAAAATCCAAGTGCTCCAGCTTCTCGAGCACTGTGACACCTAGCGATATCAACCCATTGAAGTCGTTGTTATAAACATCAAGGACTATAAGCTCCTTGAAGCTAGAGAACTCCCATTCTAAGCTCCCATTGAACTGGTTATTGGATAGGTTAAGGTACCCAAGACCCGCCAGCCTATGAACCTGAGACGGGAAAGATCCGGAGAAGTTGTTCCCGGCAAGCGAAATACTCCGAAGGGATCAAAGCTGCATGATCACAGGAGACACAACGCCAAAGATATTGGAATTAGATACGTCAAGAGAGACGATAACCGACCCATTACACGTAATACCTGTCCAAGAGCAGACAGACCTGTAGTTTGACAGGTTCCAAGAGGATAGATAAGAAGAGTTGGGAGCTTGGAATCCTTGTTTGAGAGACACCAGCAAAGAAGCCTGCTTCTTGAGCAATGTGTCCCGTGTAAGAGGAGAAGAGAAACCGAGGAGATTAGGAAAAGAAGACAAGTGAACAAGACAAGGTTGATTGCATGAGCACTACCCATAGGTGGAACTGCTCTCTATCAAGAAACGGAAGACCACGAACGATGATGACGTGGTGAAGACTATGGAAGTGGATGGGACGCGCGAGAACTCGATCATCATAGCTGATAATGAAAACGTGCCTGCGGCAGATGAATCCCACCACCAGAGAAGGAAGTTGAAACAAAGTATCACCCTCTGTGATATGATCGACTGAGGTCAAAGTCGCCTATACGCTGGTCTAGCGACGACTCGGAGGACGAGGCATGGGGATATGGTTCCCCAACTTGTGGATATTCTCCCACATATCCATACTCTCCTAACAGCCACTGGTAGAGTTGGATTATTATGATGAGCGTAGCATATGAGATTTTAGTTAGGTAGTATAATAAACAATCATTGTGAAGGTCGTACTAGATTCCTTTGGATGTTGATTATGTAGTGATTAATAAAAGTTGTTCCATTTCCTGAACCCTGATTGCTTGATTAACATCTAGCATATGACATGTTCCACTCCTGAGCCTAACATGATAAATATTCTTGAGCCTGACGTGAATTAAAAAAAAAATTTAAGCCTGAAATGAATGATCCTAAATTTAAATGGAAGTATGCTTGACAGTGATAAATGTGTTATTTCAATCACGAAAACATGCCCTAAAATGCCTTGGACATGGTCCAAAATCAGAATGCTCCGCCTATGGAGGATGGGGAAGAAGTTAAATAACAAGGCTCTCATGCTGAGTCAATAGGGGTAGCAAATGTGCTAGACGATCCACATCCTGCTGTGGATAATTCACCTACTGTGCTTAATGCACCTCCTGTGGACACTCCTTTGGTAAACGCTATCCAAGCATTAGTAGGGGAGCTAGTAAAGAAAGCTCAAAAGGAAGGTGAAGATTAGGGAGTGGACAGTGATAAGTACCTCCGCCGCCTAAATGCCTATCGTCCCAAGCGCTTCAATGGTGAAGACGACCCGACACATCTTGAAGACAGGCTTACAAGTTTCGAGAAGTTACTTAATACAGTTCAGTGTCCTGATAACTTAAGGATCATCTTCGCTTCGTATTATCTCGAAGATGAAGCTGACACCTGTTGGAGCACTACTGAGGAAAGGACTGAAGAGGAAAGATTTGGATAGGTGGACTTCAAGGCCGCAATTAGGTAAAGGTTCTACCCTGAGTCCCTCCAACCTGAGAAGAGTATGAGTTCCTTAACTTGAAACAAGGAACCATTACTGTGTCGGAGTATGCTTCCAAATTCATGAATCTGTTGCGATTCCAACCAGCATTCTATGCATAGGATGCTGAAAAGCAAAGACAATTTCTTGATGGCTTGAACTACAGACTACGTACTGGCCTGGCTGCTCAAACCTTTAAGACCTATCGGAAGATGTACGATGGAGCAGTGAAACTAGAACGTACTATCCTTGATCAGGATGATAATCAGGGATAAGACTTTAAGAAGAGGAAAGCTGGGTGGAACACGCAACCTGATGGATCAAACACGGAGCCTGCTGGTAAGGCCTCAAGCCAGAAGAAGGGAGAACCTTCACAACAGAGTAGCGATACTCTGAATTTTTCAGGGACGCCTCGCAGCCAACAGTCAACCCACTCAGAAAGTCAAAACTCTGGAGGTAATAGCCAAAGCAGATCTGCGAGCAATGTAAAGTGTTACAGCTGTGGAAAAACCGAACATTACATCAGAGATTACAGGACTGCTTCTGGAGCATGTTACTGCTGCGGTGATATAGGACATAAACTATCTAACTGTCCACATATGAACAATAACCCGAGTGGCAATACTGGAAAGCCAGCTGCTTCAAATCAATCTGCTGCTCAAACATCGAATCCCTCAGTCAATCAAAACGCCAAGGGAAAGCAATCGGCGGGTCGAGTCTATATGATGAACATGCAAGAAGCTCAAGACGAAGGTGCGACTATGACCCTAATATTCAACTTCTATTTAAGCCTGCTAATACACTCTTTGATACTAGAGCAATCCAACCTTTTGTTGCAGAATCATATCTAGTAAGGAGTGACATGAAAACCCATCCAATGATTAAGGGAATAGAAGTAGGTTTATCCACTGACGAGATGGTGGCTTGTGATTTCGTTATTGCTCGGACACCAATGACAGTAGGAAGGGAATGATCAGTCCTCGTTACATAGGACCTTTTGCGATACTTGAAACAGTCGGTGAAGTACCTTACCGCCTAGCACTGCCTACAAGATTAGTTGGTATCCGCAACGTACTTCAGGTCTCTATGTTAAGATAGTATATACAAGATCCAAAATATGTGATTTGGTACGAACCGGTCCAATTAGACGAAGACTTAAGTTAGGAAGAGCAACTAGAAGAGATAGTTGATCGCATGGTAAGAATACGCTAACGTAGGGAGGTGCCCTAGTTAAGGTGCGGTGGACTAATTGGTGCGAGAGTCAGCCAAGGGTGTAATTATGACGACTTCCACGTTCGTCGTAAAACGTGTCAATTTGTTTTTACCTCGCTATAAATACTAATGTAGATATGGAAGTAGGGGACGATCCCACAGGGAATAGAGAGTGTTGACTAAACTCAATTTAGAGTAATTTCTATCCTAAGGGGGGTAAGAGTAAGATAGATTTGGTTGGACGGTGTTTCGATTGTTTAAAAGGATAAATTAAAACCAAACTTACTAGATCAAACAAAAGCTAAGATAGAGGTGGGATATAGAGGAGTTTCCTTAAATAGGGAGAAATGTAGGGATGATGATTAAATTCCTTTTGCGTCACCTAGATCAATCACTGATGTTTCTGAATTTTAGAGGTAATGATTATTATAGAATGGCTGTAATGAGTTTAGGCTTAACTCACTATGTTTCTTTTCTTTTAACTTCCAATTAGCTCGGATAAACAAATTAACTCAATAAATTAAAGCCATTTCAATTAGCTCAAACATGGTTTCTTCAAAAGAGTTGATTCAAAACATGGAAAGACCATTCATAACATGAGTAGAAATTAAACTATCATGCCACATGCATATAAAACCATTGATTATATATGACAATAAGCTTGAATCATATTATATCAACTTGCTACTGAATAAATCACTTAGCGCAATTTATAGCTCTAACCTATATATATTAGGTGATCAATCCACTAAACATATGTTATGCAATTGTTCTAGCAGGTTTCATGCAACATATTCATCATTAACATCTCTGGTTTTAATCAATTATGCATCATCTCATGATCTAAGGTCATCAAAAGTTCATCAACGCATCCCTACTTATGATCTACTCACGCGTATGCATCAAACAAAGCATGGAATGAATCATAACACCAAAAACACACATTCTGCAGGGAATAAATAACTGAGAATGAAGGTGTTACTGCACAAGTCACGTTCCAAACTGATTCCAAAGCAATACAAACGAATCGCGGATCAATTCTCCTTGAAATGTTGATCAAAAACCCTCCAAAGCTTTTCCTCTTCACGTCTCCACCTCCTTTCATCTCCCCTGCCGTCTCTATGCTCTATATGATGATTAGAACATCCCTAGAGTAGGTATTTATAAGCAAGGGTCGAGACCAGGTTGATCCGACGGCTAAAAAGTAATGTCCTATATCTGGGAGACAGTCGCGGCCGTGACACAGCAAGTGTCACGCCCATGACAAACTAAAAATCCGGCATTTGTTGAAAATCACCTGTCGTGCCCGCGACATATAGCCGTCGTACCCACGACCTCTTGTAGCCTACCCATGACCCTGCTGTAGTGGCCGCGACAAGTGTGCTGATGACCTAACACCATTACAAAAAATTTTAAACGGCATCCAAAAATTCTAGAAACTTATACAACAGATCAAAGCTCGCTAATCTAGCTTATCGATGTGAAACTTTGCCGTATTAGCTCTCGAGGCACATGAAACAACGAAAATCGTGAATTTTCAGCCTTGGAGCTCATGACTTGCCATTCATCTTCATGTTTCTTCATTTTTGTTCCAAACTTCGCATCAATCTGCCAAAAACATCAGAACGCAGTACCAACATTCCAAGACAAAAACATGCTAAATACATAAAATTGACGATACATGAGGCATAAAACAAAAATTTAGAATAAAGAAATGACGTGTGTTTTCATACACATCACTAACCATCCCACTCGAGAAGCGACTTGGGTGCTTAAAGAGGATATGAGGAAACGATATCCTTATTTATTCTCAAGTAAGTTCCTGATCTCTATACTAATCAAGTTTCGAGGATGAAACTTCTTAAAAGGAGAGAAAGATGTAATATCCCTGAAATTATTTGGATAATTATAAATATACGTAACCATCTCGCATTATTGGGTTCTTATTTATTTCCACAAGATGCCGTAGGTTTAAATCTATATAAGAGGATCTTAGGGATATCTTTGAAACGTTTGGATTAACTTGAAAATATTGAAATCCTCAACAATCCGATAACCACTATCGTAAATATCTTAACTGCCTATCTATATACGGGTTTCAATCCACGATAGTTTCACATTGAACCTGAGCATCCCAATCGAGAGCAGAGACAGAGGAAAAGATAAGTGTTTCATCTTCATCTTCGCTTTCGTCTCGTATGATAGAAACCATGGAATCCTCGTCCCCGACAACACCCGTCCCTATCAATCATCCCCGACGTCAGAAACAACCAAGGACGGTCGGATTCAATCGCCCTCAACAAGATACGATTGCCACGCATGACGATGTCGACGTCCTCGACGTCGCATGGTTTCCTTGATCAAGATCTGGCCATCCCCGACCTCGACGACCCCTTCGCGACCACAGCCGGCCACCCCTGGCGTCGCCCTCGCCTTTGTCGTCGCCAGCAAAGCTGGATTTGTCCTCCGTCTCTCCTCGACTCACGCCCGGCATCCCTCGACCGTGTCCGGCTTCGCAGTAGTAGCCCTGACCACCGGCAGCCGGTTGTCGGCCTTCGTCGTCGTTCCTTGCCCTGCCCTGCCTGAAACTGTCCCAAGCCCAGCCCCTGTTCTTGTTCACCGGGATATGGAAGGGAATTTAATCCCCTGTGAACACACATTGGTAGCTGTGTACACTTATGTGTACATAATATATTACTTTTAACACTTAAATGTGTTATGAGGGCACTTATATTATTAATTTTATTATAGGTACGAACGTTACGCAGGAGCAGGATTAAGCTTTGGAAGTATTTGAGGATTTTCTGCTTTTTGAAAATGACAACGTAAAACACATCGTTACCTTAAATTAAATGTTTGTGCGTACGTGACCTTAATTGTGTGACTTTTTGATCACATACTTGCATATTAAATAAAAGAATAAAATCCTGATACTCCTGCCTGTCTTGAATGTTCAATTTGCATGCTAAAAAGGGTAACAATGCAACCTGTAAAATATTATAGATTATAATAATAATTCTTGAATACAGTTTGTTCTTGACGTGTGATACCATGTATGTGACTGTATATTATTTTTGTAACGAACTATCAATCTTGAAAACTTTAGAGAACGTTACAAAAATACCTAAACAACATGATTTATGAGGAATTATTTCCAGTTAACCTCGAGTATAATTAAATATGACGGCATATGAAATCATGAAAAGCCATGAGAGTCACCTGTTGTACATGGAATTAATGTAATTAATTTCATGTTGCATGCCTGAGAATCCTGAATTACGAATGCCATTGTAGTCGTCTGCTATACATAGGGTTAATATAATTAATTTTATGTTACATGCTTGAGAATCTTGAATCCTGATTATGAAGCAATTCTTGTAATTATCAATGATTAACTGGAGAGGGTCTAACTGATCCTTTAAGTGCACACAGCGGCATCAAGTGATGGCCGTGTTTGGTTACAATTAACCGTCTTGGGTCGACTGCACATACCATCAAGGCTGTTTAATTGTTCCCAGTACGGCCATAGTAGGTAACTGAAAATGCTACAATGATTACACCAAAACAGCATAGAAGGGGGGTGAAAGACTAATTGATCAATATTCACTTCTGTTACAAAATTACAAACCAAACGCCATGAAAAAGAAGTCATAGTTCTAACTGACAGTTCTTGATCTAATTTGATGATTGTTGGATGAATACAGAAATATAATCAGCAAGAAAAGATAAATGAACATCAGATGTAACGTGGGAAACCCTAGTTCAAGGAGAAAAACCCACGGGACAGCACGGCAAATCCATTATCACAAAACGGATTACAAAAGGTTTCCAGCATCACCTTTCAACCTCTGAGTTTTCCTGGATCAATCAGCAAACCTTGTTAGCACACAAAATCATGATCACAACTGATCTAATAAGGGTTTTCAGGTTCACCTCTCAATCTGTGAGTCTTCTGGATCACTCAGCGAACCATAACAAGAAAGAATGTAAGTATCTGTAAAACTCACAAAACTATGAAAAATGTAAAAATCTCCAAAGATGAAATCCAATTAACCAAAGATGATGGATTTCAGAAAATCCCCAATTGTAGAAGTCTCTTAATCACAGGGAGAAACAAAACTGGATGGTTCTTGAATCTTGAAGCTTGCAGTTAAGATGAATTTGCAAAGAGAGTCTGTATACTGAAGAATGAATGAAATTCTATATCTCAACTGAATCCTCCATCTGCCTTTTATAGATCCTGGATATCTTGGAAAATAATTCAGGTAGTACGGACATTCTAGAATATCAATTACTTCAACAGACTTTCAATCAGACTTTAATTAAGTCTGTTGAACCAGTCCATATAGAGGCATAGTGTAATGTAGTCTTGAAGTCTGTTAGCCTTCGTCTGTTCCAATCTCACAAGTCTATTTGAACTCCTTTGGTCCAACGCCGTAGTCTGTTGAATCTTTACAACCCAGAAGCCTGTTATTAAAAGCAACAGTCCTCTAATCTTCATTAAACCACGGTTAACCATATATCTTCGGAACTTTGAAACACAGTAGGCATATAATAGGCTTCCCAAAACACAGATACATAGTAAACTTCCCAATTTTCATCTGAACTCTGTTCCCTGAGCAATGAAACTCTGATACCTTGAAGTCTTCTCAGTCAGTCCGATTTACTCGGCACTTCCACGAAGTCCTTTCTCCTCCAGAACTCTGACTCTCTCAAGCATTTCCTAGGACTATCAGATGTCTAATACTAGAGGTATATAGTCTCATGACAAATAAAATGCATAAAACATAAATAAGTATTTTGACACATCAAATCATAAATGGTGACAGACATAGTAATTGAGGCATAAGTCTGATATACTTCTTCAATCTCCTCCTAAGTCTGATTCACCTCTTCAATCTTCCCCTATTTGATGTTGTCAAAAACTTTTTATGGATAAGCATAGGTGCTAAGTCAATCTCTCTTTATTTGTTGGAACGCTTTATAATGGACACAATCAGACATTATATTAGTCAGAAAGATATCATATATTAATTTTCATGCAAGCACAGATATAAGACATCAAGACATCAACAACAGAGATAACAGATAACAGCTAGAAAACAGGCTTATCCTATCCTAGTCATGAACCCAACTCACATTTTAACTCCTATATTTCTCCCCCTTTTTTTGACAAAATCAATTGGATGGGATCCTAAGGTTTGGGTATGGAACTAGATCTAGGTATTTGTTCTTTTAGTAGCTAAAGTATCTGCATTGTTTCTAAGCTCGTGTTTGTAGTCGTCTAATCAATGTTGAGCAGATTGCTGTGGATGTTGTCAGTCTCAGAACATAGAACCTCCAGAAGAGCCTTCAAATCTTTGACGTTGTCACTGATTACTTCCATATCTGATTTGATAAAGGCATTATTAGTTTTCATTTCATCAATGATTCTTTGCATAGCTTTCCCTCTTTCAGATCCAACAGTTGCTTCATGCTCAAATGTCTTCAGTAGAGCCATCTGACATTGTTGTAGCTCTTCCAAGTGATCATTCGTGCTTTTTACTTTATCACTAATCTGTTTGTTCAGATCACTGAAAGTCTCTCTTAGTCTGAAATCAAAATCAAACATCTTTTCTGCAGTTATGGCTATTTGTTGAGTCATTATTGCTTCAAATTCCTCAAGCATCTTCTTGATTCTTTCTTCATGAGCTTGAAGCCTGTTTTCAACTGTCTGAAAAATGCTGTCTGTTGGGGCAGATAGGTTGTCTGTTACAGCAATAATATGCTGTTCAGGAAGATCATCTGAAAGAACTGGTGAAGTGTCATTGAAACCCTCAGCTGCTTGACATCTTGGGCTCTACACTTCTGTAGGAAGGGTAAAAGGCACTTGGATGTCAGCCTCCTATGGATCAGAAGCCTGAAAAGCTTCAATATCTGTTGGCTCAGCTACAGCTGTCTGTTGCTGCTGCTCTTTGTTTCTGCTCCCAGGTCCTTGAGGAAGAATGGAAGTCTGATCAACTGACTTCTCTCCCCCTGAGGTCTACCCATCCAGACCATCTCCTCCTGGAGTTTGATTGTTGTCATCAGCATCTCCTCCTTGATCCCTTGGAGTCCTTCTGATGGCTGAGTAGAACATATTTTTTGTTGTTTCAACCAACTCTGTTATTACTTTACTGCAGTATTCCTCGAATAGAATCCATGCTTCCTCAGGAACTCTGTTGATGTTGTCCGGCTGTCCTTTTTCTTTATATTCCTTTGAGACAAGCACGTTTCCATCCTCATTAGAAGTTGCTATGATCAGCCTCATGCCCCATTTGGCACCTTTTGTTTTAGAGCTTTCGAATATTCCTGCAGCCAGTGCTGCTCTGAGTTGTTCGTTGGTCATAGCTTCATCAGGGTTCAGTACCGTTTTTCCTTTGTTCAGCTTCTTGAATGGTTTCTTTTTCTGTTGTGGAGGCGGTTATGTTAAGGATATTTGTTCAAGTGTCTGTTGTCTCCCACCAGACGTCTGATTTATTATCCGATCTCTACAAACAGACATCTGTGTCTTCTTTCGTCTGAAAAGTGGCTCATCATCAGAAGTGGAGCTTGCTGTGCAGGTTGAGAAGATCTCTTCTGCTTCTTTTGAGAAGCCCCAGTATCTGTGGTCTTCTTCCTCTTCAAAGTCTGTTGGCCATCAGACAGCCCAACTACAGCATCAGAGGTCTTCTTCTTCTTCAAAGTCTGCAGGCCATCAGACGGCCCAACTTTAAATGTTCAGTCTGTTCCTTCAGACTCCTTCCTCCTGAAGGATATGAACTTGTTGGTTGGAAAAGGAACTCCGTCATCTTTTGGTAATTTGCCAGCTTAAAGAGATAAAAATTTATCATACTCAAATAAGTCTTCCTCTTCTGGTTGAACTTTGCTTCCTCTATGTTTTCCTTCCATAGATTGAGCATGATGAATGCCAATCTATCTTTGCTCCAGTGATGATTACAGCAACGATTCTGAGATGTCCTTGTGCTATCTGATCAACGGTAAATCCCTGACACAGGAAACACTTCTTCACTATGACAGCTAGTTGGCCATAGTGAGTAGGCAAATCCTTCACCAGAATTGTCCTTGACTTCAACGAGACACTCCCCATCATCTTCTGCCATCCAGTTACGAGAGTGTGGTCAGAGATACTTGTGTGACCGCCTTGTGGTAGATGAAAGATAGATCTGATAGAATGTGCACTAACAGTCATCTCCACTCCATCAACAATAGTGATAACTTTGTCTCTATCCTTTCATACAACTCCATTATCTAAGAACTCATTTGTCCTGGAGTATGAGATTCTGCATGTAGCATTGAGCAGTAACTCGAGCCCCGAATTCTTGATCATCTCAAGAATTCCATCAAATTCTTTGTCGATTCCGCTTAGAGCGCTGAAATCGATGGCCAATCCGGTATGGATACTGATGAACGGTGCCATTTGTGAAGTGAATTGGTTTTTTGGAAACTAGGGTTTTTGGGAGAGGTTATTCGCTAATGGTAAAGAGTTCGAAAGAGTTTTTCCAAACCTAACTACTCTGTATATATATAGAAAAGGAAAAAAAATTTCACTTTTTATGAACAAATCTCAGCCACACAAAAAATCATGAATGAAAAGTACAAGGAAATCTGGCACAGCAGTAAAATGAATCCCAATCGTTTTCACACACACAATCAATTAGTGGTCTAGAATAACTCTCTCTCTCTTTCTTAATCATTTCTTTTATTTCAATCAGTCTTGGGTAACAACTAAACGCATGCATTCCACATAAATCCATCCATTATGACCATTAAGTTTATCTCAACACATAATCACAAGTGTGTAATTACACTAGATTTGTTCATACACGCAAATTCATTCAATCAAAACAATTGTACAATCATGCATGCATTTTCACATAGACTTATATAAATTCTAAAGCAAGCACACTCAGATAAATTGTAAAACTTTAGAGTTACCTTTTCGATGTATAACCAGATATGATTTCGTAGGATTGAACAATTAGAAGTCATACTCGCCTTTGTGATTGTTCATCTAACATAATCAGACTTCATCTCCCTTTATTCGTCAGATTTCAGTATCCAGGTTTCAGCAGACATCCTAGTCTTCAATGTAGCAGACTTCAATACATAGATGTCATCAGACATTCTACTCTTCAAGTCATTAAACCTTAAGGAATAGATGTAATCTAAAAAATTCTCAATGAAATCATTAGTAGACAAAACCTAACCTCTTAATGAGATTAAACCCAACTTCTCACAAATGAGATTGAATCTTTTCTCATTAAGGGACTTGGTAAAAATATCAACCAATTGTTCATCAGTAGGAACAAAACATAATTTCACATCATGCTTCTGAACATGATCTCTAATAAAATGATGTCTAATATCTATGTGTTTTGTACGAGAGTGATATACTGGTTTCTCAAATATAGCAATAGCAAAAGTATTATCACAATAAATTGGGCGGTTTGTCAAATTAAAACCATAATCTGATAACTGTGATCTCATCCACAGAATCTGAGCTACACAACTACTAGTAGCTATATACTCAGCTTCTACTGTTGATATAGCAACAGAGTTCTGTTTTTTACTAGACCATGATACTAGACTATTACCATGAATTAACAAGTTGCACCAATACTTTTTCGATCTAACCTACATCCAGCATAGTCTGCATCAGTATATCCATGAATTCCACTAATCTGAATGTTAGGATACCAAATACCTACATCCGGGGTTCCCTTCGGATATCTGAGTATTCTCTTAACAGCAATGTAGTGAGATTCCTTGGGATCTGATTGATATCTAGCACATAAACATACTGAAAATATATTATCTGGTCTAATAGCAGAAAGATAGAGTAGAGATCCTATGATGCCTCTATACTTAGTAACATCAAATGGTTTACCTTCTACATCTTTATCTATTTTAACAGAGGTGCTCATAGGGGTTTTCATCTCAGATGCAGTTTCCATATCATATTTTCAAAGTATGTCACTCAGATATTTAGGTTGTGAAATAAAAATTTCATTTTCTAATTGTTGTACTTGAAGGCCTAAGAAAAACTTAAGTTCCCCCCATCATACTCATTTCAAAGGATGGCTGCATTAATTTTGAAAAGCCTCCTACAAAGTTTATGATCAGTAGATGCAAATATAATGCCATCAACATAAATCCAAACAATCAGCAAATGTTCATTATGCTTTCTTAAAAATAAAATAGTATCCACTTTACCTCTATTAAAGCCTTTATCCAAAAGAAAGGTAGATAGCGTGTCATATCATGCTCTTAGTGCTTGTTTTAGTCCATATAGAGCCTTGTGCAACTTGTAGACATGGTCAGGTCTGTCTGGATCTTCAAAACCTGGTGGTTGTTTGACATAAACTTCTTCTTGGAGTCTCCCGTTGAGAAATACACTCTTTGCATCCATTTGATAAACCTTCATTCCTATAGAAGCAGCATATGCCAAGAATATCCTTATGGCTTCAAGTCTGGCAACTGGTACAAAGGTCTCATCACAGTCTATTCCTTCTTCCTATGAATACCCTTGCATAACCAATCTGGCCTTATTCTTGACAATGACTCCATCTTCATCCATCTTGTTCTTGAACACCCATTTAGTGCCAATAATCTGACGATCCTTGGGCATAGAAACCAATGCCCAGAACTTTAGTCTGGTGAATTGATTTAATTCTTCTTACATGGACTCAATCCAACTGGGATCCATCAGAGCTTCTTTGATGTTCTTGGGCTCCATTTGAGATACGAATGAAGTGAACAGACATTCATTGACAGTAGCAGATCTCGTTCTAACAGGTACGATGACATCTCCTATTATCAGATCAGATGGATGCCATTTAGTTAAGTAGTTTGTGCCATCTTGTCCAAGCTGAGTTGATTGATATTATGGTTGTTTTGATTGATTATCCTCTTGTAAATCAGTTGTCTGATGAATGTCATCTATAGGAATGTCTGTTAGGTGATCCTGAGTCGTCTATTCTTCAACGGACTCATGTTATCTGTTGTTAATCAGACTATTCGTTTGGGTCTGCGAAGATCTGTGATCCTGTTCATTTGTTTCCTGTACACACTCCTCATCAAATACACAATCCTCTCTTGGTGAAGAGGGGTTAGTTTCATCAAAAGAAATATGAATAAACTCTTCAAATTTCAGAGTTGACTTATTGTACACTCTGAAAACTCTACTTATAAACGAATATCCTAGAAAAATACCCTCAATAGATTTGGGTTGAAATTTATCCAAGAGATAGTTGTCATTGTCATGTATAAAGCATTTAGACCCAAAAATTTGAAAGTATCCAATATAAGGTATCCTACCTTTCCATAACTCATAAGGAATCATGTTAAAGCGTTTGTTAATGAGTGATCTGTTTTGTACAAAACATGCAGTATTCATTGCTTCAACCCAGAACCTCCTAGGTACAGAGGAATCAACCAACATAGTGCTAGCAGCTTCTATCAGAGTTCTGTTCTTTCTTTCAGCAACTTCATTTTGCTGAGGAGTTCGTGAAGCAGAGACATTATGTTGAATACCATAGGCATCACAAAATTCCTCTATCCTAGTGTGTTTGAACTCTGTGGTCACTCCTAATCTCTAAGTATTGAGGCCTTTTTCATTTTGAACTTGCCTCAAGAATCGTGTAAGGACACGATAGGTCTCATCCTTTATGTTTAAGAAGAATACACAAGAATATCTAGAGTAATCATCGTCTCTGGACTCTAGATCAGACTTCAGATGATCTCTCTCCTTCTTCACAGCTGTACACTCTCTATCTAGCACTCTGTATATTCTAAAAAAGTGAATGAGTTTTTTAGTCAAGTCTCTAATCATCTCTCTCATCTCAACATCAGACACATCAGGATTAGAGAAATCAAATACCTCATCAACATCAAATTGTCTAGCAATCAGACAGAGTTGAGCTTCCTCATCAGATTCAGAAGATTCAGTGTCACTCCAGCTCTTGTCTACCAACATTGCCTTCAGCCTTCGACCATTTGATTGTTTGTTCTTATCGGACTTTGTTCCCTTTTCCTTCTTGGGTTGGCTGTCAATAGACTTAGATGCCCTCTTTTTCTGAAAACATTCTGTTGCAAAGTGATCAGTCTTTCCAAAATTATAGCAGACATCTCTATTATCTCTTTTCTTGGCGATCTGTCTGGCATAACTGTGAATCCCCTTTTTTACAAAGGAATTTATCCTCCTGGTGATGAATGACATCATTTCTTCTTCGTCAAAATCCAGATCTGTCATACCATCTTCATCATCATCTGTAGATGTAATAGACACATTCTTGTCCGTCTTTCCAGTCACAGCCTTTAGTTAAATAGGCTTCATTGGTTCCTCTTGTACTCTTCTCTGCTTGTGCTCTAATTCATATGTAAGTAAGTTACCATAGAGCTCTTGTAGAGACATTGTAGAGAGATCTTTTGATTCCCATATTGCAGTGGTCTTTGAATCCCAAGAATATGGCAATGATCTGATGAATTTGAGATTGGAATCCTCGACATCATAGACCTTTCCATACATTCTAAGGTGGTTGAATAGGACATTGAAGCGCTAGAACATCTCAGTCAATTCTTCTCTTGGTTTTGCCTCAAAAGTCTCATACTACTGCACAACAATTGTCATCTTGTTCATCTTCACATCTTTTGTACCCTCGTTCTTAACAACCAATGAATCCCAAATCTCATTGGTTGTTGAGCAATGTACAACTTATTCAAAGACGTCTTCTTCAAGTGCTTGGTAGAGATAATTTTTTTACCTATTGTCGATTCCCACCATTCTCTTGTCTTCGCCAGACCACTGATTCTTTGGCTTAGGGATCATATTTGCTAGATCTTGTGGATCGAAACACAGTGGTTGATAAGGACTGTTGAGAATAGTCTTACACAGTTGTTCATCAATAGCATCTAGAAATGCCCTCATTTGTACCTTCCAATTACCAAATCTCTCGATGTTAGCCTTCGTCTGCTCCAATCTCACGAGTCTGTTTGAACTCTTTTGGTCCAACGCCGTACTTTGTTGAATCTTTACAATCCAGAAGTCTGTTATTAAAAGCAATAGTCATCTGATCTTCATTAAACCACGGTTAACCATATATCTTCGGAACTCTGAAACACAGGAGGCACATAACAGACTTCCCAAAATACAGACACATAGTAAACTTTCCAATCTTATCTGAATTCCGTTCCCTGAGTAATGAAACTCTGATACCTTGAAATCTTCTCAGCCAGTCTGATTTACTTGGCATTTTCATGAAGTCTTTTCTCCTTCAGAACTCTGACTCTCTCAAGTGCTTTGTAGGACTATCAGATGTCTAATACTAGAGGTATAGAGTCTCATGACAGATAAATGCATAGAACATAAACTAGTATTTTGACACATCAAATCATAAATGGTGACAGACATAATAATTAAGGCATAAGTCTGATATACTTCTTCAATCTCCTCCTAAGTCTGATTCAACTCTTCAGTAACTATATTTAATTCCTGTGATAACTCATACTATGTCATCAACTTATAAAAGTCATGAAAATTAACACGATATAACATATAATACATGAAAAATCTTAAAAGCTTTAATAAAGATTAAGGGTAATGAAAAAAGGTTTAACATATTCAATTATTATTATGTACGTGTATATAAATATAAGTACTTATATATTCCTGTTTGGCATATAATTATTGGTGTTATTTGTATTGCATTCTATTTGTGAGTGGGAAACACGTGATATAATAAACTTGTCAGATCCCTGAAATGAACATATATCCTGTGTTACTGGGTTTTCGAGCTCACGGTTACGTATTTGTTTCAGGTTATAAAGGATCGTAAGATGGGTCGTTTCACAGAACGATGTTGATAAAATTCGATTTACTGTAACATTTCATTTATATTTCTGAACATTTGATTCTCATGTAATAAAGGATAATGTAAGTTGTATATTTTTTGTTAGTTCTTTATGTTTTTGATACTTAAATCCCTTCTATTATTGTCGTCTTTATTCGAATGGATTTTGAAATGACGATAACATCACGTGTCAAATGGATATTAGACAGATAATTTTCGGAACGTAACACACACGGAAGGCCAGACATTTGCATCCAGATGGGCAGTACATCAAACTGATACTCCACAAGGCGCTTCTCCGCCTCATACCTGCATAAGAGTAGTAGATTATTGTCGTAGTGCCAAGGGCCGCCTGCCAAAACACGCTCAAGGTCGCTAGGCTTTTGAAATTTGAAGATAAAAGAAATTATCTCCCATCGCCTTGCCCTCCACTCGACCTGAGATGGCCCATGCTTTGACAACTGCTTCTTGATGTCATCAATTGTTACGCTGCGGTTCATAAAGAGCTTTGCCACCAGCTTGCTATCGGGGCCCCTTCGCCATCATCTTCTTCCTCCGCACCAATATCAATCGATGCTTTCTCCCCCTCTGTTAACTTCAAGTTGCGTCCCCATAGCTGGATGCATTCTTCTACTACATCAACCCCTTCCTCCTCCGATGGGCAAGATCCCCGAATCATCGTTCTGTTCTGACCCAAGAAACACCCTAGGGCCGACTCTCTCTCCCTTGTAGGAAATCGCACTCCTCCGGCAAAACTCTAGGAGACTCAATCGTGACGGGGCATATTTTGATTAGCCATTGTTTAGTAGATAATGTTGTTATAAGCTGACCGATGTGGTCGATTTGACAGGCAAGAAACTTATCTGATTGATTGCTTGATTGCTTGATTGAATGTTACACTCGCAAGAATGGAAGTGAATAAACCAATTCCTCAGCAACCAGAGTGGGATCGGCAGAAGGGACTTGTGAAAACCCAAGATCATCATAGCATCGGTGCCTAAAGATCTTCAAGTTGACAAGGTGAGACAGCTGAGGTAGCCTGGATATTTTCCAAGTATGGGCGAGCACATTATGGAAACTCCAGGGAGAAATGACCAAATTTCTTAATGAGGGCAACGAGGTAGAGTCTAGTTGCAATGTCTTCTATTTTCCGGAAAATATTTCCAAATCTCATGAGTTCTTTCTCCTTTCGGATTTATAGAGTAGTATGTTATTGGTTAACTCAAAAATAACCATATTTCAAAAACAACCTAACCAATGTCTGTAATGTAGCTCTGTTCTTCTCTATTTTTGGAAATCAACTACGGAAACATGATTGCACTTGTCTGTAATGTAGCTCTGTTCTTCTCTATGTCGTGTCGACTCTATCGGTCCCACATCGTCAGCCACATGGAGTCACATGTTATTTATTGACATGTCGACTTCGCCCCTCAACGACTGCTTTCCTTAATTCGGCCATTTGTCCAACTAGTACCCCGACCGACCACATCATAGTAAGATAAATTGATCCTCGAACATGATTATATATCGAACATCTCACAAACTTTCAAATATTATAACCATACATTGAAACTAACATCTCGATGTTGTGAAACATGTCGATCCTGAATTTTCTACACTCTTCATGCTTATAGTGAATGAAAACAAATTGAATCATAGTCACTATGTCTTCTCTTACGCTAGGAAAAATGTCTTTCAAAGAAAGAGACCATGTAATTTGTCGCACAATTACCTTATCTTGCCTATGGCAAAATATTTCTAATAACCACTCAACATGAATTATATAACACTTGTTATTGTCTGACACCTTTGGCTGCAAGGATCGAATTGCTACAAAAAAAAAGTAAAAGTTCCTAACATTCTCTTCTCCTGCCATCACAAGCTTGCCAAAGATCTTCTCCTAAGAAGCTAAACTAGAATTCCGAAGAACAAATAAATGCAAAGATAACAAAGAAGCCAGAGAAAAATCCATGTAGTACAATGAATTCGACCATCATACAACATTAGTTACAACAACAAACTGGGTGGTAAAGAACAACATAAATGACGATCATATTTGAAAGGAGAGGGGAAGCTTCGCTCCGCTGAGATAACCTCGCAATGGTGGCTCGGTTTTCGGATTGATATTAATGACAAGGTTGAGGATTCTGTACAGGAAACTCATGAAGGTACTTTGAAATGGAAGAGCCAAGAGATGACAAAGCCGAAGACCATACAAGCCAGCAA
>JAOVYX010010574.1:781-33752 GCA_035668315.1 Drosera spatulata | reverse complement strand
GCGTTCTTTAAGTGGGGGTGTATGTAATACCCCAAGGAAATGCTTAAATGGTTTGATTGTACTATCTATACCAACAACGTGCACCTTCCTTTTCGGTAGCCCATCACTTCAAAACTCCGCAGTTAAGCGTGCTTAACACGGAGTAATGCTGGGATGGGTGACCTCTTAAGAAGTTTCCCAGGGTGTGCGCGAGTGAGGCCAAACCGCACTGAAATGACTAGTGTTGGTCTGTGGGGCCAGTTGTCAGCCTGACGAGCGGTCCTTGGTGACGACCCGGTAGCAAGGATTTGGCCAGGACGTTACAGTATGGTCTCAGAACAACCCTACGACCGCGTGTTGAACCTGTGGACAAGAGGTCCAGGTCAGCCGCCTAGTGGGGGAAGGTTTTGGGGTTGTGTATCGTGTTTGAAGTCGCAATGATGGGGTTGCGTTCTTTAAGTGGGGGTGTATGTAATACCCCAAGAAAATGCTTAAATGATTTGATAGTACTATCTATACCAACAAGATACATCTTCCTTTTCGATACCCCATCACTTTTCGGTATTACATTTTAAATTTGGAATGGACATAAAATATCCCCAAAAGTTTCAAGAAAAGACCTAAATCCCCCACAAGTTTCTATAAATAACATGATACTCATTTATTTTTTAAAGATGAAATAAAGTCCAATAAAAAAATTACCATTTTACTAAAATATAAAGATATAATGGGGAAAAAATGACAAAAAAGTTGAAAAAATATGTGATAAAAATAATTATATCATTTGTAAACACAAGTTCATTACATATAACTATGACAAATAATCTTTTATGAAATGGTTTTATATAAACAAAAAATAAATAATACGTGAGACAAAGTACTGTATGTAGTAACAATAACATGTTTTCAGCTCCTTCTTTTTTCTTTTTTCTTTTTTGATTTTATTTATTCTAAGTTATTTACTTTTTGTTAATTTTCTGTATTTTATCTAATTTGTAATAAAAATTTATTTTTTGTATTTGGAAAAACAGTGAACATTGTGTCTTTTACAGAAGCTTTTGGGGGAGGGATCCTTTGTCTTATTTCAAAATTAAAGGGGGTTTTGTATCATTCATCTAAACTTTAGGGAAGATTTTGTGAAATTAATAAAGCTAAGTTAAGGAGCACTTATCGCCAAAACGTACACACCATCTCGATCTACATGGGGTTTTTCATTTTTTGGATCTTTTTACAAATAAAATTATGATTATAAACAAGTTAATTATCAAAATAGATCTTTTTTTAAAATATAATAAGAGAAGACGCAGGGTTTGATTCCCAAAAGAAAGCGCCCTATGCCTTTGGCTTGGATGAAATTCTAAACCCACATCGACCAGGGCGTTTTGCTTTCATGCTTTTCTCTTTATAAAAATGGACTTCCTCCCATCATTTTTCTCAATTTAAAATATTTAAAATTTTAATATAATTTTAAATTATTATATTAAAATTTTTTGAATTTGAATTTTCAACGTAAGTTGCTGCGACGGTGAAGTTTTAGGATTAACCTCAGTAAAGATAATCCTTAAACTTTTTATTTTATGCTTAATTAATGTAGTAGTTAATGTAGAAAGTAGGAAATAATTTAAGAAGTGTAAGATTAGGAAATAGGAAATAATTTAAGAAGTGTTACGTTAGAAAATAATTTTACAATTAGTTAGATTAGCAAATAATTTAGAAAGTAGTTATATTTGGAAATAATTTAGGAAGTAGTTACATTAAGAAATAATTTAGAATGTAGTTAGATTAGGAAATAATTTTAAAAGTATTTAGATTTGGAAAATAATTAAAATAGTAAACAATTAAATTAGAGAACAATTTAGGAAGTGATGAATTTAGGAAATAATTTAGGAACTAGTTGGATTAGCAAATAATTTAGGAAGTAGTTACATTGAGAAATAATTTAGGAAGTAGTTAGATTAAAAAATAATTTAGGAAGTATTTAGATTAGAAAATAATTAAAATAGTAAACAATTAATTTAGAGAACAATTTAGGAAGTGATGAATTTAGTAAATAATGTACTTAGTAATTAATTTATAAAATGATGTATTTAGTACGTAATTAACTTAGAAAATTATGTACTTACACTACGAAAAAAAAAGGTGATTTTGCGAGCAACATTAAAATTTAGTTGTAAAAATAGCGACTAAAAATTCAATTTAGTCTCAAAAATTGCGACTACATGTGTTTAGTAGCAATTTTTGCAACCATAAGAATGTGGTCTCTAGTTTAGCGACTAAAAAAATCTCAGTAATCAATTTTGTGACTAAAATTAAGCTTAGTACTTAAATTAGTAACTAAAAAAATTTAGTAGTCATTTTTGTTATTAAAATTAAGTTTAGTAGTTAAATTAGCGACTAAAAAGTTCGTATTAGCCATTTTTACGACTAAAAATAAACATAGTATCAAAATTAGCGACTAAATTATGAGTTTAATTACAAATTTAGCAACTAATATGGTGCTATAGTTGCCAATTTCGTGTACCCAAGAAGCTTAAAAAATACATGCGTCCTAAATGATTGATTGTTTGTTTGGCCTAGTGGTTAGGCAATGGGCTTTGATTTTGTTGGTCCTGATTCTCCTGAAAAATTGGTCTTAATCGTAAAAATAGCGATTAATTTTTTTATTAGTCGTTAAATCTGAATAGCGAGAAAGTTTTTAACGACTAAGTTTTTTGGTCGCTAAATAGTCGCTCAATAGGTAATAGCGACTAAAAAAGTCATTTTGCGAAAAAATTTTTTAGTTGCTAAAACGTGTTTTTTTTTTGTAGTGTTAGGACGTAATTAAATTAGAAAATGATATGCTTAGGACGTAATTAAATTAAAAAATGATATACTTAGATGATAATTAAATAAAAAACTTAGAAAATGATGTACTTAGGACGTAATTAAATTAGAAAATGATGTACTTAGGACGTAATTAAATTACAAAATGAATTAACTTAGAAATGGATGTAGTTAGGAAGTAATTAATTTAGAAAAAGATGTACTTAGGACGTAATTAAATTAGAAAATGATGTACTTAGATATATAATAATTAAATTAGAAAATGAATTAACTTAGAAATGGATTAGTTAGAAAATGATGTACTTACGCCTTGTCCTGGGAATGGCGCAGGGCATCTTATCTCAATATATTCCGAAGAAAGGCTTATTTTGATAATTAATTTGTTCGTAATCGTAGTTTGATAATTTTGTTTGTAAAAATGTCCAAAAAAAATAAAAAACCCCATCTATGTGTCAATATGTCATGTTAGGGCTGTAATTCTGTTGGGATGAAGATAATATTTCCTTCGTCACATATTAATCGAAATGTTTTTTTTTTTTTGTCGTCTCAAAATAAATGAAACTTTTCTTTTTCTTTTTCTTTTTTTAATTTTTTAACATGAATAAAATAAAATCAATTTTATGTGTAACAATAAATCCATTAACTTCTCTCTCAATTAATACAGTAAACTCCACTATCATCAAAAAAATATTATTTTTCATCAAAGTTCATACAGATTTTACACATATATAAATTTGGATTGATATGAAAGGGAAGAAGTATATTTAAGGTGTTTAATCTTAGGCAACCTCGCCCATAATATTCCCCCCTCCTATGAAAAGTGTTACACTTTGGCTTTTGACATTATTAAATATACATTTTAACGAGTTTCGTTTTATCATTAAACGACATAAAATTGAAATTTTTTTTAAATCCAGGTTGTATTACACAATAAGAATATCATAAATATTTCACGTAAATTTTACAAAAATATCATATAATCGTCACACGAAACATGTCAAAATTTATCTCGACATTATACACTATCAAACTATTATTCCCTCTGTCCTAAATATTTAAAACGTTTTTTTTTGTCAGTCTCTAAATAAATGAAACGTTTTTATTTTTGATTATCTTTTAATATAAAAAAAATATCAAATCAATCTCATCTGGTATAATACACCCACTAACTTATTACAATAAATCTCACTATCATAAAAAAATATTCATTTTTTTTATCAAAATTTACATAAATTTAATACTCTTATAAATTTTCGTATCAAGTTAAAATATTTCGAAATTCGAAACCGCGTGAGTAAACAATAATTTGAAGGGAGTAATAATCAAGAAAAGGCCAAGCTCGTCAAATGGGCCTAAGTCTGAAGCTCCCGAGTGACCCAGTCCCATGTAAAAAAAGGATCATTACCATTACCAGAACCTTGACATTAATCTCTTAATAGTAAATCTCAATTATTCACTAACCACAACCATAATCAAATCCTCACTGTCACATTCATCTCATTTTTGGATTACAGTGCCAAAACACACAGGAAAACAAAACCTACGAAAATGAGACCCATGAAAAAAAAATGATACTACCATCATTTTTGTCCTCTTCTATCATGCTTGCATGACCTCATCCTCACATCACTAATTCTTAATTAGATTCATAATCCTTGATTAGTTGATATTTAATTAGGACAATTAATCACCGAGGGACAAGTGAGATCCCCCAAAGTCAAACTTTTGATACACGTCCAATGAACTTTGAGATGAGTTGTCTTTGCCCATTATTTTGGAAAAAATATCGAACATTTAGAGAGAATGAAACAATTAATTATCTAATCGAACCATAATTAAACACCTAACACACCTCACACATTTCATCATTTTCCCAAAGCAAAAAAACAGAAAAATCCAAAAAAATGGCATATATTTCTTACATAACACGTTTCTATGACGTTGGCTTCCCTTGCAAAACAACTATGTAGAGACCTTTGGGTCTTCAATTATACAAATTTTAGTTCAAGATCGAATTTTTTCTTGCATATTCCTTCCCCATTATTTTGCTTTTCCATTTTTGAGCTTATCCTCTTCATTTCTTCATCCTTAGAATCCTTATATATATAAACATAAATCCAACTAAATTCCCCATATATCTTCCAACGAAGAAAAGAACATACCAAGAAGCTCAAAAACCATATTGGTTGTGTTTGATCACTGCCCACCTAGTGCTTTTGATCATCTAGCTTTGTGTCCAAGAAAGAAGAAGAGCTGATATCGATACGATATTCGTTTTCTTAGCTCGTGATCGATGGAGAACGTTTCGAGTTATCACGGGTCGGATGAGCCATTGGATTTGCCTCCCGGATTCCGGTTCCATCCGACGGATGAAGAACTCATCACCTACTACCTTTCTCCCAAGGTTCTTGACAGTAGTTTCACATCTAGAGCTATTGGTGATGTTGATCTCAACAAGTGCGAACCGTGGGATCTCCCTAGTACGTACCTCTCTCAATCCTTATACGATCCTCATGATTAACTTTTTACGTGATATTGAACCGGTTTATAATCCAAATCGATTGAGTTTATAATCCTCATGATTAACCTTTTACGTGATGTGGAACTTGTTTATAATCCATATGATCAGCTGAGTTTTCGTTACTGATTTTCTGTTGGCTTCCTGATACATAGGGATGGCGAAGATGGGCGAAAAGGAATGGTATTTCTATTGTGTGAGGGACAGGAAGTACCCAACTGGTTTGAGAACAAATAGAGCCACAGAAGCTGGATATTGGAAAGCAACAGGCAAAGACAAAGAGATCTTCAAAGGCAAAGCCCTTGTTGGGATGAAGAAAACCCTTGTTTTCTACAAGGGTAGAGCTCCAAAGGGCGAAAAATCCAATTGGGTCATGCATGAGTATAGACTTGAAGGCAAATTTTCGCTCCAAAATCTCCCCTCTTCTGCTAAGGTACCAAAATCCCCTGTTTTGCTCTGTTTTCCCCTGTTTCGATATGTTTTTCTATGCTTTTGGTGCTGATTATATGATTGTATTGTTGCAGAGTGAGTGGGTGATATGTAGGGTGTTTAACAAGAGTGCAGGAGGGAAGAAGGTTTGTTATAATCCCGGGATGATGGAGATGAGATCAGACCCCTTCGAGAGAGGATATGGCCCCTCGACACTGCCTCCGTTGATGGAGTACTCTTCGCCTCATAGCGAACCGACCAAGCAAGGAAGTATACCGGGATCGGTTAACGTGCCCTGCTTCTCCAGCCCAATGACAACAATGAATACAAATATCATGCAAGGAAGCAATCAACCGATCTTCCCCGGCTTTAGCAACATCATCAATAGCAACACCATCGGTGGCGGATCATGGAACAATACCAGGGTGGTGAATCCGATGTACGGATCACAAGTTCATGACGGTTTCATGTCGGAGCAGGTCAGGGCAGTCCTGGAGTCGAATTATGGTGCCGCGATGAAACATAACAGCATGAAGGCAGAGAGGGATAAGTTAAGTGTTTCACAGGATACTTGCTTGACTAGTGACATGAATGCCGAGATCTCGTCGAGCTACGAGATCTCGTTCAGCGATCATCAGGGTCCGTCGATGGCGTTAGATATCGACTCCTTCTGGAATAATTACTAAGTTTGGTCAAGAGATTGATGATAGGCACAAGTAGAACTTGAAGAACAAGATTATTATAGGTTTTTTCTTTGCCATATTAGTGTTTTTATGGGGTTTTTTGTATTATATTTGATGATAGTATACTAGTATTTATCAATGGGTTTCTCCTTGGAATTGTAGTGAGTAGTTTGTCCCTGATATTTGTTTTGTTCGAGTAGGATTCAGTTTGGAACCGCTGGTTTTGTCTGTCTCAATTCTTTTAGCTGAAATGAGCATGAATTCATGGCCATCTCACCTATGGTTTTGTGCTCATATATCATGAAAGATTATACTTCTGAATGTGTGGAAGTTGGTGCATGCATCATTGTTAAAGGTGTAACTATGGTAATATTTACATTACGACGTCCATTTCAAGATAAAGAGATAATTTTCATTGTAAGTTACGTAGATAACTACTCATATTATAAAATCGGTGTGCTTCTATCAAATGAAGACAACGATGATATCAAGTTAATTAATAGGTATTCCTCTCCATATATTATGATTTTCTAAACCTTATACGTTATTTATTTTTATTTCAAAAAAAATATTACTATTTGATTCGATTAAAAATAAATATGACAGATGATTCGCTTTGTTAAGATAATTAGTTAAATCTAAAATATCCTATAAAGTTACAATCTCTCATATTTTCGTTGAATATATAGTATAGATTTATTATGAAATAATTTTATCTTAAAATTAAAATTAAGATAGTGCGTTTTTAGGATTGGTATTCTTGAGGATTGTTTCCTGGTTGAAGAATGATACAAAAATAAATCGATAGATCTCATTTATGTGTTGATGATTTATTTTCGTACAATACTATTGATTTGATCAAAAAATATCATTTGAATTTGTATCCATTAAAAAATTATTTAAATAATTTATTCATTTGATGAAAAAAATTAAATCTAAAAAATATTTGATCTAGTTATAATTTCAATCACTTTTATTTAATATATAATATAGATTATATAATATGATTCATCATCGTGGGATGAGAACATCAAAAAAAAAAAAGGAAAAAAAAGAAGAAACTTTAACAAGAAAATTTTGTCTCTGCATAGCACAAATATTTCGATGGAGTATGATATTCTTGGTCATAAGAGTGTGATTTGTGGGGACTGAATTTCAACAAAGATGTTGAATAATCTCTACCTTGTCTTGTCTATCTAAATCTTCCTTTTCACAAAGCTAAAACAAGTGCATGTATTTGCATTATCATCCAATCAATAGCCAAAGTTTGGTGATGAATTAAAGGTCCAAAACTTTAATGGAACTGATTTTCATGAATGTCTCTTTGTTTTGTCTCCATCCCTCTCCCTATCAATGCCATGGTAGCTAGAATAAGTGTCAGAATCAATTGATTCGACAAAAATGTATCGTTAATAATTTATCCAAGTCCGATCCATCTGACAATAACCTCTTTTCGTTGTTTGAACATCAATTGAAATTCAGATCTTACTCTTATGTGAAATTATTGGGAATATTTTTGAATAATAGAAGATTTTCTCATTACATATGTTGAGAAAATTAAATGACATACGTATTTGTATATATAATTCAGAACTCAATAACTTCATTTTCTGTGTCAAATTATCAATATCTAATGAGAAAAATGTTTTAGTTCCACATTTTTCCAATATTTTGGACATATCTATGGAACAATAGAGACTTGTCCATCATGACACCTAAATTCATGCAAATTGTGTGGAGCACATTATAGACACATAGTCACACACAATGTCTTTCATTGCCAAATATTTTTTTTTTGTCTCAAATGAATTACAATACATTATTAAAAATGAATATCCTAAATGAATATGATATTTTTTAATTTAGCAAGATTTTGGTGTTAAAATATCAATATTATCTCTATTTTATATCATATCATTTTTATTATCGTTATTTTTTCTCTTTAGATCCACTAACATATATAACCTTTTCTTTTTCTTTTTTCTCACACTACCTACCCACAATTCACCTAATTATTCATATAAAATTACAAAAAGTAGTTGAATAAAACGACACAAAATCAAATGATTTTTTAATACTTATATTAAGTTAATAATTCATAATTTATCTGAGGATACTAAACATGGGAAATGAACCCTAAGAATAGAAGGTAAAAAGAATGTTAACGTGGGGGACTCAAAAGGTGAAAGACAAGGGACAGCTATAATATACCAAAAATGCACCTAATGCTATTGTTGTCACCATACCTAATATGTCACTAAGGGACCTAACTAACATATGAGTTTATATGATATGGTCCAAGAGGAGCGATTAGAGATAATTAGCATTTTGAAACGGTTCCGATGTGCCCACTCGGATTAACAATACCGAATTTCGAGGCCTGATATGGATTCCTACGTTGGTTCAGGTAGAGAAACAATACATTGGAGCCTCGCTCTTTATAGTTAACATAATGCAGGACATTATATATAGTTTTATGTTTGCGTAATGGTAGAGTGGAGTCACATACCGCGTTTGTTATGGATTAGTCGGAGCCTTGCCGGCTTATAACTTTTGCATTGTATGATAGTATTTGGCCATTAAATAAATGGGGATGATGTGAGGGCTGCATCAAATACAACAAAGTAAACTGTAACCCCTGGTCATAAATTTTAAAAATAATCATCTTTTCTATTAAGAATTTAAAAGTAAAAATTTAAAAATTTAATTTAAAACAAATTTGTGAATGAAACTGTGGTGTGTTTGATTGCAGTTGATACAACCCCACTTTATTGTGAACAATAATACCATCAAACCCAATTTCTAGTTATATATGGTCCATCATATTCTTAGAGAAGTTGGGGTGAAGTGAGCTATATTTAGGGAATCATGGACTGTTTTCATGTTGAAATTAGATGTTGCGTATAGTTTATAGAGAAGACTAAGTAAAAAATTAATATTGGCGGCTGTGTATATCTTAAAAGTACTCCTGATTTCGTGGAGATGATGACGTACCCATACATGGAACCACTGACTTAATCCAGTCGAAATACCAGATATTCCATTTGTCGCACGGTATAAGAAATGAGTTGATCAGATATACGTATTTATATGTGTGTTGAATTTTTATAAAATTTGATAAAATAAAAATAATGATAATGAGTTTAACATAATAATTATAAAAAAAGATAATAAAAAATATTATATTATTTGTTTTGCTGTGAAACATTTATTAAATAAGATATGTTATGAAAAGTTTTTTTTATCAACTGCTCTCATATAACCCTTGCTATTCATCGTCTCAAATGAAAATTTGCATGTAGGGGAAAGAGTAAACCCATGAACTAGATTCTAGAAGGCGTCAATCTTATGTACACGGGCCCGACGTACCTCGTGTGTTCGAAATGCTCACTCCTCTTTCTATATGAGCAACCTATCTCAGACGAGTCTTCGGTAAAGAAGATCTCTGTCATTGATTTCTCAACCGGTCCAACTATATAAGTTTTATCGCTATTCTGAGATAGAGGAAATGATATCTCATATTTAGCTACGATCATTTTTTTTTTTTATTGTAAGTCAAATTCAGGTGAAGCTATATGATTAAACTCTTGCAAAAAATTTAAAACGAAGATAGTTATAGATATTTTCGTTCCCACAAAAATATGGAATATTCTTTTCTAAAATCATTTATCTTGTTGATTGTCCATCAAATCAGGAAAAATTATAAATACGAATATTCTTTTCTATGGATCACTCGAAATAAAAATTCTAATTTGTTAGAAATAAACCATCTTGGTTGTTTTTAAATTGAGCTCGTTTTTTTGAAATATATATAAATTAAATATGACGTCAGTTTAAAACACATTGACCCCGTAATCCAATTGGATTACATCCATATCAGGTAATTAATGATGCTTATCTTAATTAGGAAGTCCTTAATCATAATCAAGTTGAGCTTAATGGTGGAGAGAGAGATTGAATTCTATACGGAATTCCCAAGGGTTATTAATTCTAATAATTAAATACTCCAATTCAGAACCAGCTGCACTAATTAAGTGGTTAATGACACCTACAACTTGAAATAATTAAATCAATACACTGTTATTCGTCCGTTCCAATTTAGCCTTGGTTTGGAGAGTGAAATAGAATTTTAAAATATATATCGTGAAAAATAATTTAAATATAACTTAAAATTTATTGTTAATTTTTTTTTGTTTTTTATTTAAAATGAATATACAACAATCATTAAATAACCTATCATTAATAAAGATAAGAATAAATTTTTTTATATTATTAAAATATATCATTAAAATTTTTTAATTTGTGTATTTTAATCTGAAAGATAAAATAAATTGAAAAGAAAGATTTTTTGTCCTCTCTTATCCTATATGTACCTTTTTAAAGTAATGGTCGCCATATAATATTGCTAGACCCTCTTTAATCATGTGCGGAACGTATAAGGTCGACAATAAGATTGAACTGATGATTCATTGGCCTGATCATATTTGTTCTTCAAACAACATATATATGAATAATGCGTCGCATATTGATCGTTCTACAATCTACGTGTGAACTTGATCATCGTCACTGGAGCCTCCATGACACGAGGGTAGTATCTCGACCGCTTTAAAAATGTGAAGAGGCGATATCTCGAAATCAAATATGCGTCAATAGTGTCATGTACGTGTTTTGCTTGCTGTATATGACGATCGATAACGATTAGAGGTTAAATATCCGCCACACACTTAATTAATCAATGATTAGTCAGAGCGTGTTTAGGCAGAACTAAGAGATTAGTAGCTGGACAATATTTAGCAGTTCAATTGGGGCCCAAACTAGACAGGGAAATCCTCTAATCTCACGCTAATAAATACTGAAGTAGAATATTTTCAGTGCTTATCTTCTCTGTTGCAAAAGATAGTTCAGAAGTTGTTGTAAGAGTAAAAAATTATCATTTTTGTTATAACCCACATCATGAAGGCAAAATTTCATCAAGTTGTTATCTTGGAGTCGTGGTTCATTTTTTTTTGTTAGATTGATTTATTAAGTATAATAAATATAATCCATGTCATTCTTGTTGTAAAATGATGTTTTTAAACTTTACAGCCCGTTCTTGGTTGCTTTTTGTATTATAAAAAATTTTCCGATATTTTTATAGAACTATATTTTGAAATTGTATGAAAGCTTTGTTTAGATTAGATCCAAGTCTACCCATCCATTTGGACGCATTTTTGGAGCTTATGCAACATCACTTTAATATGTGAATGTTGAACTGACCTACATTTTAATATGTGAATGTTTTACTGTAGCTTTTTGTTAGTTAGTATTAGAACTTTCGCTAAAAGTCACCATGTCAATATCTTTCTTGACCAAACCAATAACATAATCAAGCACTGTTAACCGGCTATAGATCAGCTATTTTCTATGTATTTGGCAGATAAGTATTTACACTGTATATGATCCGATGTCTATCATACCATTCACCATCTCGATCTGTTTATCAAAGACGACTAACGGATAAGTATTAGTCTAATATTGTAGTACAAGTATAGCTCAGAAAACGAATCCATGATCTGCTAAAAGAGTAAAGACAATTCCAACCAAGTCAATCATATCGTGTTAGATATAAGGCTTGTAGAGAATGAGATATATCAGTTAATCTTATTACTGTGGTGACACGAAGTGACTGAATCTCGATGCCTTGATCAGAAAGTATCGAATCCTGGTCGTATGATTGAGGAAAATGTTAGCAATAATTTTTTACATTGATCTACTTATATAAGGTATAGTTTGTCACCGGAATCTTCTTTAAGCAATCGGCCATTAGGTGCTATACATGTTTTGATGATCATGTTCGTAAAGTTTCATATTTGTCTGTTATCAAATATTCTACGTACTGAAAATTCATGCTTAACCTAACAAGGACAATAATGGATTATCATTTTCTTTTGTCTAATGAAAAGACTCATATAATGAATTTGTGGATATTTTAAGACTCATTTAAAATCGATCTTAGCTCACTTCAGTTGGAAGGATTTTTCCTTTGCCACGTCAGATGAAGGTAGATTTGAGTCGCACGGCGGATTATTCCAAGCACATGGGAAGTAGATTGGGATTTGTTAAGATCGATTATTAAGAAAATGACAACATATGTAGATGATTTTAAAATGACTATCTTTAAGTGATTTACAAAATGACATGTTAAGTGAGAAATTTATTGATTTGAATGTTCGTCACGTGGACTTGTCAATTGCCATAGCTTGATCTTCACCTGCCGCTGTCCAAGATAACGAAACAATTAACCAATGATTTAAGATGGAATATGATACCGTTCGATAAATCATATGGATCAAATTTCAGATAAACTTGAATCCATCGATTTATGATCAGTGATTCAAAATCTAGAACGGACTGTTTTCAAGACAAGTGAATTAAGTATGTTGTTAAAAACTTCTCTAGGCCATGCACTTAGTGCGTCCACAATGTAAATTTACACTCTTTTCGTTCCGCATAAATTATTATTTGAACATTAATGATAATATGAACACGTGAACTAATGATATGAACAACAAAATTATAATTCATAGAAAAGAGATTACGGTTAAGGAATGAAGTTACCGAAAATGATCTTAAATAACTTTCTCATGAATACCCAACTAGAAGTATGAGGATAATCTTGAGAATAAAGCACAACAACATCATAGAATCATGAGGACTACGATCGCCATATAACACCATAATCCCCCAGAAAGATAGCTGCGAAGATAGAAGCATTGAATGAACATAATCCCACGAACTTGACGTCGTTGCTTAAGGTGTTATACGGTCACTATCCAGTACAAGAACCCCGATCCGAACAACCTCTAGGAATGCAACAATAGGATCAAAAAAAGCACCAAACTTTGATCATCTCTTGGCTAATATCATGAAAAGAATACACCAACGGGTAGAAGATCTAAGAGATCTTAACTAGGAGATTTAGGAGATCTTGGTGTATCTACCTATGTATATATTTAGCCTCACAATTAAAGAAAACATTCTCCTTAATCTCTCTTGTATCGTTCCATGGATATCAATTAAAAGCAATATAGAATTCTTCTTCTTTTCATAAACCCAAGATGGTATCAGAGCGCTTCAAATCCTCCAACGAGGTCTAGTTCTACCAAAATCATTCAAGCTCCTTGTATTCCACTCAAATGGCGACAGATCCGCCATCTCCTGCTACCTCATCTTCCATCCCTAACACCACTCAAATAACTACAGTAACCACACAATTAACCAATGTCCAACACTATATATCAATCAAATCCACCTCAAAGAATTATCTTTATCTTTTCTGAAAAACACAAGTCGAACCCTTCTTGCTCGGCCAAGACATGTTCGGCTATGTCGATGGCACGATACCATGTCTCACGGATCCGGGTGAAACAAAGATCTGAAAACGACAAGATGCTTTGTTGCGCAGTCTCTTGATTGCTTCCCTTGCAGAAGACGTGTTGCCCGTCATTGTCGGCAAGAATACGAGCGTGGAAATTTGGACAACCCTCGCCAAAGCCTTCTCTGCATTCTCGAAAAGTCGACTTATGTCGCTTCACATTGCTCTCCAAAATCTAGCCGAACTACAAGCAGCCGGAGACACCGTTGGAACCTCCACCTTCAATATGCACATCATCAAAGGTCTCAAATCCGACTTCAAGGCTGTTGTTTCCTCTCTTCTAGCAAAGTGAGACGTCGTCTCATACGATGACCTCCACTCGATTCTCCAGAGTCATGAATTTCTACAAGGGGCAGCCTTCGGAAAGCTTCAAATCAAGGCGACCTCCCTTGCGTCCTTCCCACCCAGCGCCAATCATGCCTAACATTATTCATAATCAATCTCTACCAGGAGCGGACGCGGTAGGGGTAGTCACAGCGGTCATGGCGATGGCCGGTTCTGGTGCTTAATCTGTCATCGCACCAATCATTTTGTGGAGCGATGTTATTATCAGCAACAACCTTCGCCTGTTTCTGGAGTTCCATGGATCTTCAACCACTAGATTCTATCGAGAAGTTCGACCAACTCACCAAAATCCACCCTTAGAATATTATTCTCAATTTGGCCCACAACAAACAAATATTACCTCTCAGGCCCAAAGTCCATTCTTTCAAGCCGAAAGTCCATACTTTCAAGCCCAAACATCATCCCAATCAAATGCACAAAACTCATCAATTTTACCCACTTCAATATTACAACCTTGGTTCCTTGATACAGGTGCTACACATCACATCACTCCGGATTAACATCGTCTCTCGCTATATGACAAAAACAATAGGACTGATCAACTTCACATTGATAATAATCAAGGTTTGCCTATTTCCCATATCGGTTCCACTACTCTTTCCTCTAACTCTCGTTCTCTTATTTTATCGTATATTTTACATGTTCTATATATTATAAAACCATTACTTTCTGTTAGTCAATTCACCTCTGATAACGATGTATTTATTGAATTTCATTCCACATATTTTCTTGTGAAGGATCGTGCCACCAATACAACGCTTCTCCACGTTGGTGTAAACAAGACCTTTACGAACTAAGTGCCATCCCTTCCGCCAACCTCATTACCGCTAGGCGAAGTTTGCATACACTATGGTATAATCTCTTAGGTCATCCACATTACCCCGTTCTTAATCAAATCCTTTGTCAACTCAACATATCTTGTCCTAGTCCTCCTGAATCTTGCTCTGCATGTCATTTGGGAAGATCTCATTATCTCACTTTACCTCTCATGCATAGTCATAGTTCTTATCCTTTAGATTTAATATTTGTAAATGTCTGGAGCCATCACCCATACCCTCATGTAACGGACATGGTTATTATCTTATTTTAAAGGATGATTGTACTAAATTTCTTTGGTTCTATTCTCTTTGTCATAAGTTCGAATTTTTTTCCACTTTTTCAACATTTAAAAATCTTGTTGAAAACCTCTTTAATCGCAAAATCAAATCTGTTCAAACAGATTGGGGCAGTGAATTTCACCCTCATGTAACGGACATGGTTATTATCTTACTTTAATGAATGATTGTACTAAATTTCTTTGGTTCTATCCTCTTTGTCACAAATTCGTATTTTTCTCCACTTTTTCAACATTTAAAAATTTTGTTGAAAACCTCTTTAATCGCAAAATCAAATCCTTTCAAACAGATTGGGGCAGTGAATTTCACCCTTTACACTCTTTTCTTCAAACTCATGGCATCCATCATCGTTGCTCTGCTCCTCACACGCGCGAACAATAAGGTGCTATTGAGCGTCGTCATAGTCAAATCGTTGAAACTGGTCTCACTTTTCTTGCTCAATCCAGAGTCCCTCAACGTTATTGGCGGTTTACTTCGAAACGACAGTTTATCTCATTAATCGCATGCTTTCTACCACCACTAATCCCATCTCACCTTATCAATTGGTGTTTCATTGCCCACCCGACTACTTTTTTCTTCGTGTGTTTGGTTGTCTATGCTTCCCATTTCTTCGTCTATACAACACTCATAAAATGGATTTTCGCTCTTCTCCTTGTGTCTTTCTTGGGTATAGTCCCTCTCATGTTGGCTATCGATGCATTGACCTCCAATCTTATCGTCTTAATATTAATAAACATGTGCGTTTCGATGAAGCTCAATTTCCTTTTTCAACATCACATAACCCAAGCAAGACTCCCACTCCTAACCCATCTTGCAATGTCATTCAACCGTAGGCCTCGACTCCCTTACAACCTATTATAAGTCTCCTTATGAATTTAATGGGCCCACATCCATCTCCTTCTCAACCAGCCCAGCTTCTTCCTAGCCTATCTTCCCTCACTCCCCCTTAGCCGGTCCCTTTCTTCTCCCCACTCCTAACAACTATGGCCCAAAACACCCCCCCCCCCTCCTTCTTCTTGGGCCCAACCTTCTCATCTGACCTAACCCAATAAGCTCCCCTAACCCTCCCCCTCACCAAATCAGCTCAGCCAGTCCCTCTCACCCACTAATATAACAAAATCACACAACTCCAATAATTCAACAAAGCAGTCAATCCACTGTTTATAATCTTTGACCCAACCCTCCAAAGAAACACCCCGTCTCATTGCTCGCCACCAGCGCTCCTTTTTCTTCACCCCCGACCTAGTTGAACCTACTTGTTTCTCTCAAGCCATCAAACACGACCATTGGGGTCTCACCATGACTGATGAGTTTAATGCTCTCTTACGTAACCACACATGATCCCTTATCCCTCACAAGCCTCACATGAATGTTGTTGGCTCAAAATGGATATTTCGCATAAAATGTAAAGCCGATGGCACTATCGAGCGATATGAAGCTCACCTTGTCGCCAAAGGTTATCATCAATGTCATAGCATCGATTTTGATGAAACCTTCAGTCCTGTTGTTAAACCCACCATAATTTGCACTGATCTCTCTATTGCTATCTCTCATGGTTGATCTATTTGATAACTCGATGTCCGAAATGCCTTTCTCCATGGTTATCTCTCCGAAGAAGTCTACATGACTCAACCCTCGGGTTTTTTTGACCTTAACTATCCTACTCACGTATGTTGTCTTCATCTCTCCCTCTATGGTCTCAAACAAGCCTCACGTACTCATTTACTTTTTTATCTATGTTGACGATATTTTACTAACAAGTAATGATCCTTCCACTATCCTACAACTTCTTGATCACCTCTTTTCCACTTTTTGCATCAAAGATATTGGACCCTTAGGATACTTCCTCGGCATCGAAGCCACACCTCGCTTCGATGGCTTGCTTCTCACTCAGTCGCACTATATTCTTAACCTCCTTCACCTCACTGGATGATTGATTGCAAACCTACCAAAACTCCAATGCCTACCTCCTCTCACTCGGCCCCATCTATTAAACCACTTTCGCATCCAATGATCTATCGCTCATTAGTCGACGGCCTTCAATATGTGACAAAAATGAGACCAGATGTGTCTTTCGCAATCAACAAGGCTTGTCAACATATGCATGAGCCCACCGAGGAGCACTTGCAACTCGTCAAGAGAATTCTTCGCTATTTGAAAGGTACGCATACACAAGATTTATTTATCCAACGTACTAATTCTTATTCTTTGCAGGCCTTTGGTGATGCTGATTGGGCCAGTGACCTTGCTGATCGCTAGTGCACAGGTGACTATCTGATATACCTTTGCCCGAACTTGATTTCATGACAGTCCAAGAAACAACAAAACTTTGCTCGCTCCTCGACTGAAGTTGAGTATAAATCTCTTGTTGACACCACTGCCGAATTGCTTCATCTCACCTATCTCATACTTGAACTTCGTCTTCAGATGTCATCTCCTCCAGTGCTTTGGTGCGATAATCTTGGTGCGGTATACCTTGCCGTCAATCCAGTCTTCCATGGTCGCATGAAACATATCGAGATTGATTTTCACTTTGTTCGTGACCTTGTTGCTAAGCGGGATCTTCAAGTACAATACATCTCAACACACGATCAAGTCACGGACATTCTCATTAAACCACTTAGTACAGCTCGCTTCCAAAACGTTACATGACAAGATAAAGATTCGCTCCTCTCCGTCTTCATCTTGCGGGGGCGTATCATGAAAAGAATATACCAACGGCTGGAAGATCTAGGAGATCTTGACTAGGAGATTTAGGAGATCTTAATGTATCTAGCTATGTATATTTAGCCTCACAATTACAGGAAACACTCTTCCTAATTTCAGCAAAACATACTTGAATTTAATCTCTCTTGTATCGTTCCATGGATATCAATCAAAAGCAATAGAATTCTTCTTCTTCTCATAAACTCAAGAGTTAAAAGGTCTATTATGATTTTCTTAAGATTATGGTTATGAGTGTTAGTGTATCCTCCCCCATTAACTCATGCCCCCTTTTTATAGAATAAGGAGAAGAAAGTGAAAATATTCACATTAATCCACCTTTATCATGATGGAAGATAAAAAGTTATCAGCACCATCATCAATATACATCATAATGATACATCATGATAACATAGCATAATTATACACCATGATGAGTGTAACCATACATGTAATAATGACCAAGAATATGAAAAGTTACAATGAATAAATCTTGTAACTCCTAAACTATTCATTAACTTTATCATGACTCTAAGCTTAAAGACAAACATGAAGGGGATTGATTTGTATTCCAAATCATTAAACTTCTTAAACTTGAAAAAACATTGAAACTAAAATAATAAAAGATGTGAAACTTTTAGGTCAAATTTGGAACACATCAAGTATGTTTTTTTAAACAATAAAATATTGATCAAAATGAGTTACAAAAATACATCAAACTCCAATAATCCCCCACAAGTTTCAAATCTTTATTCTTTAAGAAAGAACACTTGCTTTAGTGCATAATGAAGATGTCCCAAAGACTTGACTCTTCACTTAGACCAACATATGCCTTGCATTGGGTATAGTGAACGAGTCTTGAACTACCACCTTTCAAGAGATTTAGATATTACACTTTACCCAAACTCAGGTGTATAGGCATGGTGAACCAAGTCGTGAACCTCCACATCACTTTCAAATTACCAATACCAAGAAGTTTTCTTGTTACATACTTGAGCTTAATCCACTTCTATTTAGGGGTCTATTAATTCTCGATTCCATAGGAGACTGCCACATCTCCACCCCAACAAAGGCAAGTTCCTTATGTGCACTTCTCTTTAGTCACGTTGCACTCAAAGTGTCTTGAACTTATTAAGCCTCCAATAGCCATCCTCATCCATTTAATGTCATGGGTTCATCACATTTATATGGATCATTATACACCGACATATATATGAGAATCCCTGAAGGATTTAAAATGTTAAGTGGTATACAATCACGGAACTTGTACTCAATTAAATTACAACGGTCGTTGTATGGATTAAAACAATTTGAAGGAATGTGTTATAATCATCTTAGTTAGTAGTTGTTAAAAAAAGGATATATAAATGATAAGATATGTCCTTGTGTTTTTATCAAGAAAAAAAATTCTGGTTTTGTTATAATTATCGTATATATAGACGATTTAAATATCGTTGGTACTACAGAAGAGATCATACAAACGAAAGATTACTTAAAAAGAGAATTTGAAATGAAAGATCCTGTTAAAACGAAATTCTGTCTCAACATACAGATTGAGCATTTGTCCACTGGAATTTTTGTCAATCAATCGACATATACGAAAAAAGTCTTATGTCATTTTTATATGGATAAAACTCACCATTAAGTACCCCAATGATTGTCCGTTCATTTGATGTGAAAAAGAATCCATTTCGACCAAAAGGATATGAAGAAGAGTTACTTGAACCAGAAGTTCCATATCTCAATACTGTTGCTGTACTAATGTACCGCGCTAATTGTACAAAGCCTAATATTGTCTTTGCTGTCAATTTATTAGCAAGATTCAGTTCTTCATCAACTAAAAGACATTGGAACGGAATAAAGCAAATATTACGTTATTTTCGTGGAACTATAGATATGGGTTTATATTATACAAGAGAGACAAAATCACATCTCATTGGATATGCAGATGCAGGATATTTTGTCTGATTCACATAAAGGAAGATCGCAAACTTGATACTTATTCACATATAATGATGCGACAATTTCGTGGAAATCCACAAAGGATACATTAACTGCTACATCTTGAAATCATTTCGAACTATTTGCTATTCATGAAGCAATTCGAGAATGTGTTTTTCTTTGATCTATGATCCATCACATTCAAAGTTCATGTGGAATATTATCAATTAAAGATAACCCTACTGCAATATATGAAGATAATACAGCATACATTGTGGAGCTCAAAGAAGGAGTGATAGAACTAAACATGTATCTCCAAAATCCTTCTTTGCACATGATCTTCAAAATAATGAAGATATAAATATTCAACAAATTCAATCCAGTGTGAACTTGACAGATCTATTCACAAAACCACTTCGCAAAGCAATTTTTTAGGTACTCAGACACAAGATCGGGATTCGATGACTCAAATATCTTCCTGGTTGAAGACATCTCAATGAAGTGAACTACTATTGAGGGGAAGATTATACTCTTTTTTCTTCGATCAGGCTTTTATCCCAATGAATTTTTCCTGACAAACTTTTAACTTGATAGTTATATTCCTATAACCAGATGTATAATATATTAAGAAAAAGTTTTGCTATTGTCTTGTCATCCAAAAGGGAGTGTTAGACAATGGGTAGTGGATGACAAAGATTCTCACCCACTCACCAAAAGCAATCCCATTCATGCATCCACTCACACAAAAAGCAAGAGTACATGAGGTGTAAGGAGTCATTCCCAATTTTGTATATAAGAAATGCTCTCCTTCTCTGATGTACTGAGTAATTTTCTTGAAGTGAGTTATTGAATATAACAAACTATGTGTAAGTATTTGTAACGTGTGTATATCGATAGAATGATTCTTATAATTTACGTGATACATTGTGTTCATTTGGTTTTATTACAAGCAATTTTGACTACTAATTGTCACTTGATGTTATGAGAGGTGGAATAAAGGATTTCATACTTCAAGGGGGTCCACATATGGGTGGGAGACTCATTAAAATTGTAGCAATTTAACTCACAATGTACATGAGATCATATAACTAAATAGGCTTAATAATTTTAGACAATTGACTAGAATATTATTACACGTTTGACTCGATCCATGCTCTTTGAGATTTATTTAACAATTTTTTTTTGTTAAAACTAGATTCAAAATAAAAATCAGTTTAGGGTTAATTAAATCAATCATCCAATATTTAATTGATTAGGAAATGTTTTTGAGTTGCCTTATACTCCTTAAGTTGAAATGTTACCTACACTTAGGTAGATTAAGAAAAAATGATGGAAAATCACCTGCATTTCGCCTTAGGTAAATTAATCATAAAACTAAAATAATCACGAAATCCTTACAAAAACAATAGATTTTGATCAAAATTCACACTTAAGTGAATAAACGATAGAAACCGACCTAATACACACTTACGTGAATAAATTCAGAAAATCCATAAAATAGATGGATTAAAATTTAAGTTGACTTTTGAATCCCGATTTACTCTCACCAACAGGAATCAACTAATCCTAAAACTGATAACAACGAAGATTATCCTAATTTCAAAACTATACATGTCTGATCCCTTCATGGGTCAAGATTTAATGAGAATATGTAGAAAACTTTATTACAAGGTTTGGCATGATCTTGAACTACACAAGTACGTAAGCATCAGTTAAGTGGTTCCATCACTATATCTGTATATTCTCTATTTTTCTCTAATTTATTTTGCGGAATACACAAAGAGATAGCACAAAAATAAAAGACAAGACTATCGGTCAAAGAAAATCTTCGAAAATAAAGACCATAACAAATGTGGGGATGACGGATGGTAAAAGTTGATGCGATCTTTTAATCAAGCTCCCGGTTTCAAGATTCTTTACGAACATCATGTCTTATTCAATCCTTCCGAGTTGAGGATCAACTGACAGACGACTCCTTAAGCCGCACCATTCCTATCTCTTAAGCTCAAACCTCAGAAGCCGACGTGCACAATATGTTTAGGCAAATAAGAGATTAGTAGCTGGATTATCTACATGCTAAGACAATTAACAGCTTAATTGGGGCCCATACTAGAAAGGGTTACTCTAATCTCACACTAATGAATAATGATAGTAGAATATTTCTATAATTTTTTTTAAAAGTGTATGAAAGCTTTGATTAGCTTAGATCCAAGCGTGCTACCACATTCGTTACCATGCACTTGGACCCATTGTTATCGGAGTTTAATGAACATCACTTTGATATGTGGATGTTACTGTAGCTTTTTGTTTGTAAGTATTAGAACTTTCGCAAAAAGTCACCATGTCAATTTCCTTCTTGATCAAACTAATAACGTAATCATGCATTGTAAACTGGCTATAGATCAGCTATTTTCTATGTATTTGGCAGATAAGTATCTACACTGTATAGGATCCGATGTCTATCTTACCATTCACCATCTCGATCTGTTTATCATGATGAAAGACTACTTAATGGATAAGTATTATTCTAGACTGTTTAGTACATTTGGTCCTATAAAATTTTATAACTGACATGTACTTCGAATGATTTTATTATTATATTTAAGGGTGTTATAAATTTCTTAAATTGATTCACTGTTAAAATTCATAACTTAATTTATCATAAATATTTCACAATAATTTTTTTAAAAATAATATTATATCTTATTAAATTAGATATCAAACTACGTGTCGTTATGAAATGTGTGAGATGCAAGATTATTACACATCATATAATGGATCCATGATCTGCTAAAAGATACTCCTTCCGTATCAATTTAATTACAACACTCTTTTTTTATACTGTCTTAATTTATTTATAATATTTTCATTTTTAACAAATGTTTAATAAAAAAAAATCAAATCAATCAAGTTTCGTTATATTACACTCATTATCTTTTTTCTCAACTGCTATAATAAACCCCACCACCTCTAAAAAAATTCTTTTTTCGTCAAATTATCTAAAATTTAATACACATATAAAATCTCGTGTCTATATCAAACAATAATAAATAAATTGAGACGTTGGGAGCATTCTTTCTTCCTAAAATTCTATAAAATTTATACACACATAAATCAAACACTTGCAAATAAATTTGAAGGGAGACAGGAAAAAACAATTATAACCTTGTCGATCGTGTCAGATATAAGGCCTGTATAGAACGAGATGTATCGGCCAATCTTATCACGATTGTAACACGAAATGACTAAATCCCGATATCTTGATCAGAAGGTATCCTATCTTGACCACACAAAAGGTTGCAACAGTTTTTGACATTGATCTACTGATCTTAAGTGCAGTTCGTCACCGAAGGTTTCTTTAAGCAAATCATTAGGTGCGATACATGTTTTGATGATCATGTTCGTAAAGGTTCATATTAGTCTGTTATCAAATATTCTACGTACTAAAAATTCATGCTTGACCTAATGAGGACAATGATTTTGTCTGATGAAAAGAATCATATCATTTCATCCGGAAAAGAATCCTATCATGAACTTGTGGATATTTAAAGCCTTATTTAAATTCGATCTTAGCTCATTTCAGTTCGAAGGATCGCACAACCGAATATTCCAAGCATATGATCAGTAGATTTTTTTTTCTTTTTAAATGATAAGTAGATTTGAATTAGTTAAGATTGATTATACAAAACTTCACTTAGCTATGCACTTAATTGTTCCACAACTTATTTATATACTGTACATATATATATATATTGTGCATAGAATTAGAGAGATCTCCTTGGCAAACTTGTTCAAATGAGGCAAAATTAGCTAAAACTCCATCCATCTCAAATTAATATCTCGTCGTCACAAAAAAAGTGAACCGACATGCATTTTAAGACGTTATAGTTTTTTTCTTTTAATGTTAGGAGAAAATTATTTTTTCGACACATGATTAAAGTTCACAAACTTTAATCTATCATTATTATTTTTCGATAAATAACAATGTTTGATCATGCTATGGCAGCTTTGAAATGCGTGCTATTTCACTCATTTTGGAATGGAGGAAGTAAATATTTCTCTATTTGAACCGTGTCAAAATAAATAAAACGCTTATTTGTAAATTTTTTTATACAAAATTATCAAACCACTCATATTTTATATTATATCAACTCATCTCACTATTATTATTTTTCTACCTTCTCTTTACAAACACTCAAAACGGTAAAAAGTTATTACTCCCTCCATTCCATAATATAAACAACACCTGTCTATTTGAGTCGTCTCAAAATATATGCAACATATCATATTTGGTAACCTTTTTTTATAAAAAATTATCAAAACAATCACCATTTGTTACTGTATACTCATCATCTTCTCTCACAACTATTACAGTAAACCCCATTACAAAAAAAATATATATTCTTTTTTTTTTCGACAAAAAAAAATCTTTTTTCATCAAATTACACACAAATTTAACATACATAAATTCGAATGTCGTATTAAATTATTATCTATATTTCAAAGTAAAAAAATATATTATATTAATTAAATTCAATCAATATATAAATTTTCATATCGTATAATTAAATTAATTATAACGAGGGAGCGATAGTAATCATTTTCATATGCTGGTGTCCGCATATAGTCGGCCCAACAAGTCAACGGCTGACGGGCCCATGTCAGTCTTATTCTTTGTGGGCTCTACCTCCTATGGTCCATTATTAGTTTTCCTGTATTTGGGGGCCCAATGGGGAAGTCTTGAAGTCCAGTTAAATGTACTCAGGGGCCCAGTGACGAGTAGATAATAAGAGTACCTATCAGAACTTTTATCAGACGTCGTGATGTTTTTCATGGTTGATAAATATCATTTCGATGCACGTTTGGAAAAATACTATTCCCTGATATATATTCACTACTTAATCTCACCAGATACAGGTTTGAGGAAGGATGAGATTTATACAATCTTATCCCGACGTATTCACAACAGAGAGATTATAACCTAAATGTTGAGCCTTGAGCAAGGTTGGGCAAAGTATTGGAATCTGTAAGAATGTGCATGAAACTTGCCGCACAGGTTAGGTGTATCAACCAGTGAGGAGGACATATTGATGCTGGATGAATTCTGCACCAAAGAGACTAGCACAATACCTTGCATTTGTTGCAGTTTTTGCATCAATAGATATGCAACTTACAGTAATACACATGAAACCTGGCTGATATGTAATGCGGGCTTGAACAAGAGTTTCGAGCATCTATGCATTAAGAAGAAGGATCTCAAAGATACCTTAAAACAAGCACCATCCCTACGATACCAGCCAAAAGCCAACTCGGAGCTCGAATTGTTCTTGGAGGTCATGCCGCATGAGGTCGATTCTGATAATCACATCAAAACAGCAAATGCCGAGGAACCTCATAACAAGAATTATAGCTATATTAGATAGCACAGAACTGCTGCCAATTACGCCAAACCAAATCTGCAGCGACTAAAAACCTGAAGTCAGCTCCAAGGATTCCTCAGTTATCGTCCTGTTATTCTGGTAAATAATATACAAATCTGCCTAGCCTCAGATGAGGGCAGAGTGAGGAAGAGCTCAGCATCCTTATTCAAGTGTAAACAAACTGTTTGATCAAAACAAGGAGAGAGCAGCTGCCACTGTCCCATCGTAGGATGAGTAACCACTGGAATACATGGAGTGGTTTGCAGAGTTCTTATTCAAAGTAAGTTGTACTACAAAACAACCAACATACAAACTCAACTAGTCCTGGAAAGATCACCTGGATTCAGGTTAATAAGCAATGCCAATTCTCATGTGAGAGCTCTCTTTCCAGTATGGCTTCGGTCCGTTCCCTAAAACAAGCCACAGAGTATTATTCAAAGCATATTAATCATATGCCTGTATTGCGATTCAGGTGAGAGCCCAAAGGAGGAAACCCGTCTTAACCGGATCTGAAAAGAATACACATGTGAATTGGATCCAATTGTTAACCCAAAAACTTAAGCTGATGGATTATGTATTATTTACATATATATTTTACTCTTTCTTTTTCTTCATGGTCGATGTGGGTAAACCTACTCACACATATTCTCAAAAATCTCACCCTCAAGTGTGAGTCCATCCGCATGACCAACTCCCCCTTGAGCTTGAATCCATGGGCCTCCTCTACCCGCCTACTTGGATTGGGCCACTTGTGCACCTGATCAACCCACTTTGCAGACCATCAACGCACCAGGGGATCCTTAACCTCCGCAACGGATCCCACCAGTCTAGCCCAATGAACCGGAGAGCATTGGAGTTGCTGAACGAAAGAACAGAACTCTGATAGAAGTTGATAGGACTATGTTGGCTGATTCTTCAATACCTATGAGGTTTTGGGCTGAAACAGTGAATACTATATGTTTTGTACAAAACATATCACTCATCAACAAACGGTTTAATATGACTCCTTATGAGTTATGGAAGGGTAGAATACCTTATGTTGGACACTTCCACATTTTCTGGTCTAAATGTTTTATACATAACAATGACAAGTATCTCTTGCATAAATTTCAACTCAAATCTATCGAGGATATTTTTCTAGGCTGTTCTGTTCTAAGTAGAGCTTTCAGAGTTTACAATAAGTCAATTTTGAAAATTGAAGAGTCAGTTCATATTTTCTTTGATGAAACTAATCCCTCTTCACCAAAAGAGGATTGTGTATTTGATGAGGAGTGTATACAGGAAATAGATGAACAGGATTACAAATCTAATTAGACCTTAACGGATAGTCTGATGAACAACAGACAACTTGAGTCTGTTGAAGAACAGACAACTCAGGATCACTCAACAGATATTTCAATAGACGACATTCATCAAACATCTGATATACAAGGGGATGGTCAATTAGAACAACCATAATTTCAATCAACTTAGCTTGGACAAGATAGCACAAACTAATTGACTAAATGGCATCCACCTGATCTGATAATAGGAGATATCACCGGACCTGTCAGAACGAGATCTGCTACTGCCAATGAATGTCTGTTCACTTCATTCATAACTCAAATGGAGCCCAAGAACATCAAAGAAGCTCTGATAGATCCCAGTTGGATTGAGTCCATGCAAGAAGAATTGAATCAATTCATCAGGTTAAAGGTCTGGGAACTGGTTCCTATGCCCAAGGATCGTCAGATTATTGACACTAAATGGGTGTTTAAGAACAAGATGGATGAAGATGGAGTCCTTGTCAGGAATAAGGCCAGATTGGTTGCACAAGGGTATTCACAAGAAGAAGGGATAGATTGTGACGAGATCTTAGCACCAATTGCCAGACTTGAAGCCATCAGGATATTCTTAGCATATGCTGCTTCTATAGGAATGAAGATATATCAAATGGATCTCAAGAGTGCATTTCTCAACGGGAGACTTCAAGAATAAGTCTATATCATACAACCACCTGGATTTGAAGATGCAGACAGACCTGACCATGTCTATAAGTTACACAAGGCTCTCTATGGACTAAAACAAGCACTAAGAGCATGGTATGACACGCTATCTACTTTTCTTTTGGATAAAGGCTTTAATAGAGGTAAAATTGATATTATTTTATTTTTAAGAAAGCATAATGAACATTTACTGATTGTTCAGATTTATGTTGATGATATTATATTTGCATCTGTTGATCAGAAACTCTGTAGGAGGTTTTCAAAATTAATGCAGTCATCCTTTGAAATGTGTATGATGGAGGAACTTAAGTTTTTCTTAGGCCTCCAAGTACAACAACTAGGAAATTGAATTTTTATTTCACAACCTAAATATCTTAGAGACTTACTTAGGAAATATGGAATGGAAACTGCATTTGAGATGAGAACCCCTATGAGTACCTCTGTTAAGATAGATAAAGATGAAGAAGGTAAACTGTTTGATGCTACTAAGTATAGAGGCATCATAGGATCTCTTCTCTATCTTTTTGCTAGTAGATCAGATATTATGTTTTTAGTATGTTTATGTGCTAGATATCAATCAGATCCCAAGGAATCTCATTACATTACTGTTAAGAGAATTCAGATATCTGGCGGGAACTCCGGATGTAGGTATCTGGTATCCTAACATTCAAATTAGAGGAATTCATGAGTATACTGATGCCGACTATTCTGGATGTAGGTTAGACAGAAAAAGTACTAGTGGAACTTGTCAATTCATGGGTAATAGTCTAGTATCATGGTCTAGTAAGAAACAGAATTCTGTTGGTACTTCAACAGCTGAAGTTGAGTATATAGCTGCTGGTAGTTATGTAGCTCAGATTCTATGGATGAGATCACAGTTATCAGTTATATGAGAATCCAGTATATCACTCTCCTACAAAGCACATAGATGTTAGACATCATTGCATTATAGATCATGTTTAGAAGCATGATGTGAAATTATGTTTTGTTCCTACTAATGAACAATTGACTGATATTTTTACCAAGTCCCTTAATGAGAAAAGATTCAATATCATTTGTGAGAAGTTGGGTCTAATCTCATTATGAGGTTAGGCTTTCTCTACTAATGATTTCATTGAGAATTTTTCAGATTATATCTATACCCTAAGGTTTAGTGACTTGAAGAGTAGGATGTCTGTTGACATCTATGTATTGAAGTTTGATGTATTGAAGGCTAGGGTGTCTATTGACACCTATATACTGAAGTCTGATGACTAAAGGGAGATGAAGTCTGGTTATATTGGATGAACAAGTATGACTTCAAATTGTTCATTCCTATGAAGTCTTATCAGGATATACATAAAAAAGATAACTCTTATGTTTTACCATTTGTCTGAGTGTGCTTGGTTTAGAATTTATATAAGTCTATGAGAAATGCATGTATGACTGTTCAATTATGAATGAATTTGCATGTGTAAATAAATTTAGGTCTAATTACACGTTTGTGGTTGTGTGTTGAGATAGACTTAATGATTATAATAGATGAATTTATGTGGAGTGCATGCGTTTATTGTCTTTTCCAAGACTGATTGGAAACAAAGTAATTCTTGTGTGTAAAAACGCTTTACATTCTCTTTACTGCTGTGTCAGACTTGATTGCTCTTTTCATTCATGATTTTTGTGTGGCTGAGATTCCTTCATTGGAAGCGAAGAGTTTTTCCCTCTTTTCATATATATATACAGAGTAGTTAGGTTTAGAAAAAATCCTTCGAATTCTTTACGATCTTGTAGCGAACCTCTCCTAAAAACCCTAGTTTTCCAAAACCAAATTATTTCACCAATGGCACCATACATCAATATTCAAACCGGATTGGCGGTCAATTTCAGTACTCTCAATAGTATGAGTAGTGAATTAGACAGAATTCTTGAGATTATAAAGAATTTTGGACTCGAATTACTACTCAGTGCGGTCAACAGAATCTCATACTCCAGGACAAATGAATTTCTAGATAATGGAGTTGTTCGAAAAGATTGTGATGAATTCGTCACAAGTGTTGATGAGCAGCAGATGGCAGTGGATGCCGACTCTATTAGATCAACCTTTCATCTTCCACAGGGTGGTCACACAGGTATCTCTGATCACACTCTCATAACTGGGTGGCAGAGAATGATGGGTAATAGTCCTTGAAGTCAGGAATGGTTTTGGTAAAAGATCTCCCAACTCACTATAGCCAATTGGCTGTCATAGAGAAGAAGTGTTTTTTGTGTCAAGGATTTGCTGTTGATCAGATAGCTCGGGGACATCTTAGGATTGTTACTACAATCATCACAGGAGCGAAGATAGACTGGGCATTCATCATGCTAAATCTATGGAAGGAAAATATTGAGGAGGCGAAGTCCAATCCAAAAAGAAAAACATATCTGAGGATCATAAGTTTGTACCTCAATAAGCTGGGAAATTACCAAAGGAATACGGAGTTCCTTTTCTCTCTAGCAAGTATATATCCTTCAGGAGGAAGGAATCTGATGGAACAGAAGGAATGTCTGAAACTGGGTTGTCTGATGTCCAGATCTTGAAGAGGAAGAAGAGCTCTGATGCTGGGGCACCTCAAAAGAAGCAGAAGAGATCTGCTCAACCAATACAAACAGTAACAGGAAAAGAGGAAGTGGACTCCGATGATGAGCCACTTGTAATAAGGAAAAGGAGACAGACATCTGTTCATAAGAAAAAGACAACTGAACAAACATCTTTCTCACAACCCCCACAACAACAGACAAATCTACTGTCTAGCAAGAAAAGCAAAGGAAAAAGGGTGTTGAACTGTGATGAAGCTATGACCAATGAACAACTCAGAGCAGCACTGGCTGCAGGAGTGTTCAAAGACTCTACGAAAAAAGGTGCCAAATGGGGAATAAGGCTGATTATAACGACATCAGATGAGGATGGAAATGTCCTTGCCTCAAGAGAATACAGAGAAAAAGGTCAGTTGAACAATGTAAATAGAGTTCTTGAAGAAGGGTGGATTTTATTTGAAGAATATTACAGAAAGTTGATGTCGGAGTTGGGTGAATTGACAAAAGACATGTTCTACTCAGTTATCAAAAGGAGTCCGGGGAATAGAGGAGGAGATGATGATGACAATGATCACTAGTCTCCAGGAGGTGATGGCTTGGATAGGCAGACTTCAGGGAGAGAGAAGTCATTTGAACAGACTTCTACTCTTCCTCAAGGATCTTCATCTGGGAGCAGGAGAGAAGACCAGCAGAAACAGACAGCTGTGGATGAGCAAACAGATCTTGAAGGTCTCAATGCCTCTGATCCAGAGGAGGCCGACATTCGAGTGCCTCCTACCATTCCTGAAGAAGCACAGAGCCCAAGAAGTTAAGCCATAGAAGATTTTGATGTCACTTCACCGGATCTTCCTAATGATGTTCAACAACATACTATTGATGTAGCAGACAACCCATCTACCCCAACAGACTGCATTTTTCAGACAATCGAGAGCAGACTTCAAGCTCACGAGGAGAGAATCAAGAAGATGCTTGAAGAGTCTGAAGCGCGAATGGCTCAGCAGATCGCTACAGCAGCAGAAAAGATGTTTGATTTCGATTTCAGACTCAGAAAGACTTTCAGTGATCTTAATAAACAGATCAGAGATAAAGTGGTCAGCACCAATAATTACTTCAAAGAGCTGAAACAACGTCAGATAGCGCTACTAAAGACCTTTGAGCATGAAGTAGCTGTCGGGTCAAAGAGAGGAAAAGCTCTGGGTTGAAGAGACCTTAATATATGCTTCGTAAAGTTCTAAAGAGATCAGAAGACTATGACTTGTGATAACAGACTTCTGGGTTTAAGAGATTCAACAAACTGCAGTGTTGGACTAAAGGAGTTCAAACAGATTTGTGTGATTGAAACAGACAAAGGCTAACAGATTTCGACACTATATCAGACTGCAACTTTACCATGGACGAATTCAACGGACTTCATCAAGGTCTGATGAGAAGACAGATGAGAAACTAAAGATCTGAATGTTCGAACAACCTGTTTTATTTTTCCACGACATCCAGGATCTATAAAAGGCAGATGGATGATTCAGTTGAGACACGAATTAATTAATTCATTCAGTCTTCAGCACACATACTCTCTTTGCGAACTCATCTCAACTACAAGCTTCAAGATTCAAGAACCATTCACTTTCGGTTCTCCCTACGATGAAGCAACTTCTACAATTGGGGATTTTTTGAAATCCATCATCATCTTCGATTGATTGAATTTCATCTTTGTAAATTTCTACATTCTTCATAGTTTTATGAGTTTACAGATACTTTCATTCTTTCTTGATATGATTCGCTGAGTTATCCAAAAGACTCAGAGGTTGAGAGGTGAACATGAAAACCTTTTGTAAATCAGTTGTGATCGTGATTTGGTGTAGTACCAAGGTTTGCTGAGTGATCCAGGAAATTTCAGAGGCTGAAAGATAAACCTGGAAACTTTTTGTAATCCATTTTTTTGATAGTGGATTTGCTGTGCTGTTCCGTGGGTTTTTCTCCTTCAACTAGGGTTTACCACGTTATATCTGATGTCCATTTTACATTTTCTGCTGATTTAATTTTTGTGTTTATTTAACAACAACAACCGAATCAAGAACTGATGGTTAGAACTACAACTTTATTATTCTGCTGCGTTCGGTTCAAGATTTTGAATTAGAATCGAATATTGATCACTTAACCTATTCACCCCCCCTCTAGGCTATATTGTTGTAATCGTTGTAGTGCTTTCAATGCTAAAGTTCGATATCCTCAAATAGAGAACCTGACCCTAGCAGTGATCAGCGCAGTAAGGAAGCTCCGCCCCTACTCTCAGGCTCATCCTATTATAGTGGTGACTGACCAACAGTTAAGGCAAGTGCTACAGAAGCCTGAAATCTCAAGAAGGCTCAATAAATGGCCAATTGAACTGAGTATGAGGAGAGCTACGAACCTAAGACTGCTATCAAGGTACAAGCCCTTGCTCACTTCTTTATCAAATGTCGGTTCAACAGTGACGCGACCTCAGCAACTCGGGAAGGGCAACTAGGAGCAACGAAACCCTGAAAGATCTACACAAATGGATCTCCTTATCATCCCAACAGAATGGGAACTATCTTGCGCTATAGAGCTTCGGTTTACCGCCATAAATAACTCCGCCAAATACGAGGCTCTGATCTGATGACTCCAGCTAGTTAAGCACCTAGGTGCCTCGATCCTAGAAGCTTACACTGACTCAAAGCTGGTAGCCAAACAGAAGAATGGAACGTCTCAAGTCAAGGAAACGATTAAAAGGGTATTGGCAAGCTGCCCAGATGTTAGCTCGGGAACTCCCTGTACTACAAGTGCTGTAAATTCCAACGGGGGCAAATATGATGGCCGATCATCTTAGCTGATGTGCCCAAATAAGAGAGAAGCCGGCCAAGCTCAAGTACTACACTGAAGTTGTGGGTTGCCCTGAGGTCTGAACAGGCCGAGAAGACTGAAGCTGCCAAGATGTTAGCTCGGGAACTCCTTGTACTACAAGTGCTGCAAATTCCAACGGGGGCAAATATGATGGCCGATCATCTTAGCTGATGTGCCCAAATAAGAGAGAAGCCGGCCAAGCTC
>JAOVYX010010563.1:0-33754 GCA_035668315.1 Drosera spatulata | reverse complement strand
ATAAATAGGTTATCTCATAAATTTTACTAGACAGCACAACAAAGTTATTGGCTAGACTGTACTACCTAAGTGTATTACAGTTAGCGGAAGTTCTGCAGTTGAGATTTTAGGTTTGAAAAGCTTGTTTCTTTGGACCTTTTGAGATCTAGCTAATAGTTTAGAAATGAAGAATAGTACGAAAATATAACTGACACAAGATTCACACTGGTTTAGACACCTATTATCAACAAGTAACAGGAGGTTAGTCGAGTCTTTCCTTGGTGACTAGTGTAGCCAAGTCAAGAGGAGGTTCACTATATTCTTGTTTGGCTTACAAGAAAACCCCTTTACAACAAGACTCTTCTTGTTAAGGATGAAGAACCTAGATATTGCAGTGCTCTGTTGCAGTTGTTGTTCTTCACTTGCAGACTAGTAAACCTTCTTCAAAAATCCTGAATCTTCAATTTAGATCGTACACAGCGATTCTCTAAGGCCTTTCTTTCTTTGAAGGCTCTTAAATGATGTTCAAAATTTTCTCAGACTTATCAACCTTTTCTCCTGTGCACGGTGTCTTTCCTTTTATAGCCTCAGGAAACCAGAAACCCATGACTGTATGATCTGATAGTGATAGCTTTGTCCTCTACTGCAATAGACTGACCTGACTTCACCTTTTCTAATCCTGTAAACATCACCATTGCCTCATTTTCTCATTTTTTACCCCTTCCTTTTTTCTTTCCGTTCCAGCAGAACTTATATTGCACCCATACTCATGTACCAGGTCTACTGTATGTCTCTACTGCACAGCCTCTGCTGCACTCTCTAATGCATCCCTCTGTTGCCAGCCTTTGCTATATGAGCTTTGCTGCACAGTCTTCATGTCCAGTCTTTCTACAACTTATCTTACACCAAGTAATACAGCCAGTCTGCTGCAACTTACCTCCCACTCAACAGCTTCCGGACCTTATGTGCTCAGCCTATTAGTGTAGCCTCATCTGCATCCAGTATTGCACTCAGTCTTATGCAATTCAGCTTGCATACTTGCACTGCGATATGGCTCACTTCACTTTATTGTTGGAATTGGCCTTGAACAATAGAATGGTACTAGATCATGAGAACTCTGAGATATTTTTGCTGCCATATGCATCTGATTTTTGGCATGTAATTTTATAGCTCCATGTAGTCTGCATAACCCTCGTCTGCATGGCTCTGCTGCACGACCTTTGGCCCTAATATGCAACTACTGAGCTAACTATTACAGTCTAAGCATCTATTACATACATAATTTCTTCTTAAGTTTTACTCATCAATTTTTATACAAACGGAGGGATTGCACGTTACTATCAAGCCCAATTCTACTCTTCTTCTACACTTATCCATCCGACCCTTTGGTTTCATCTGCCTCCATGGATTCACCATTATAACTACATAACCTTTTGTTTCGTCTCTCTCCATTAACTCATCATCATAGTTAAATTGATTGAGCTTCTTTGTCTTCTTGTCTTCTCACCTATTTTATCACTACTATAAAATGAGAGCTCTGCTGCTCTCATTCCTCATTTTTCTACATCGAGCATAGTGAATACTAGCTCGAATCTTCTTTCTCTGCTTTCCCTCGAGCAAATTACCAAACCAATTCCGACAGGGTTCATCTCGAACTCTCCATTTACCTTTAAGCTCATCGACCTAGTCGGTGCCAGAGCCGTGAAACTATTCAGCGGTGAATCTCTGCTACACAAGATCTATAGTCTAAACCATTTTATCAGTTCGCAATTATTGATGTGATGATTATTATAATCCATGATTGCTTTGGTATTCCATAAATGTTGGTTTGTCATGGCTCTGTTGTCATTTCATACCATTTTGAACTCGTCAAAAACCATTTTAGCTAAAATTGAGGATGTGTGTCTGCTTGTGTTGTTCACTCCAATGATTAGATGTCCCCTAGGAGTATTATATTGCCTAGTTGTTTAGAAAATTGATCAGACTAGATGAATTTGTCACGTTAATACTCATTTTGGTATATTAGATATATCTCACGGGATTGTTACCCATCACCATTAAAAAGTCAGTTTGATATGTTGTAAAACAAAAAACAAAAGACAAAAAAAATCAAAAAATCATCATGTTTAGGTGGACAATATTATTTGACTTGTTGCCCATGGTTCGTGATGATGCTGGCTCCAGTTGTTGGCTCATATTCCAAACTTGTGTCATGCTTAGGTGTCACATGTTTCAGTTAGTTTGTTTTCTAGATTGATGAGGCCAAATACTGAGTGCTGGCTTTGTTAAAGTCGTGGCTAATTTCTCTTCGTGTCTTCATATTCCGGGTGTTCATCTAGTTTTTGTTTCAATATTAGAACTTGTCGGATAAAAAGAAAATTTGCGAACGACAATTGATTATAGACTAAAATCAGTTTGCAATTTAAACCACATTCTGGTTGGTTCATACTTAAATGAAGGAACTTGTTTGATTATCTTATCTCATGATTTGAGTTTATGTTGGTCACCTTAAGCTAAATCCGGCCTAAAAATCAGTTTAGATAAATAGCGGAACGAATCGATCGAAAATGAAAAATCAATTTCAGGTTATATTGTGGGTGGCTTTAGACACTAAGTTGAAATCTTTCAAAATCACTTAGATATTAGGTCAATATTTGGGTAGCCTTATGTCACGGGTGGGCTAATTTAAGAAGTTCTTCTTGAGAAATTATTTAGAGTTCTTCACATTTCTCTAGACAATTCCATACTTTTCTAAAGTTCTCCGGAATTCTTTAGAATTTTTTAGAGTTAGGAAGAGTTCTTTAGAGAATTCCTTGTAAATATCTTAGGGAAAGAGTTTAGAAGACTCTTGTAAATTCTTAGGAGGGAAAGGGTATGGAAGAGTCTAGATGCCAAGTCTAAAACTCTCCATGGAATTGTATATATGGGGGTGAGGCCTTTTGGCCAAACCATCTCATCCCATCCAACTCATCCCATCCCAAGACATCCCATATCCAATTCTTGTAAACTCTCAAAGCTTTGTAAGCTCTCAAGTGTTCTCAATATAAGCTTGTTTCCAACTCCAAACTCTCTTGCGTTCTCAAATATCACCTTTGGGTGACGAGTTAGGCTGAACTCAACCAAAGGGGGGAGTAGTTTGAGTGCCGCACGGGTAGCGAAATTTTATCCCCGTAACAAGTGGTATCAGAGCCTTTGTTCGAGAGATGGCAGATTCAAGTATTGTTAAGCATGGAATTCCCGAGGAGATGAACATCGCAAATGTGACCATGCACAAAGGAAGGGAAAAGTCGAAGGATGTTCAAGCGGCCATGGAGTCACGACTCTCGTGGGCGGAAGAGATCGCGGCTAAGATGGCGGATCGGTTGGAGGAAGATGTGCCTAGCAACGATATTATCGAGGTTCGGGAGGAATGCCTCAGGGGTGTGTTGCAAGGTACTCTCAACTCGTGTTTGGATACTCTTCGCAAGGAGTTCCGAGCGCACATGGATGAGGTACATGCGGTGATGGCTACTCTCCAAGAGGAGATGAGGGTCTTGAGGGAAGAAACGTCGCTATGCAAGGCGGCCATAACGAATGGAGCTGCAAGTTTTGGGAAGATGGTGCAGTTCGAGCCTCCTAAACCAAAGCCGTTTTCCAGGAAGCGCGATGCTAAGGAGGTCGATACCTTCTTCTTCAACATACAGCAACACTTCGATCACTTGGGCATAAATGATGAAAAGAAGAAGGTCAAGACCGTGACTATGTTTCTCTCCGACACGACGACTATGTGGTGGCGTCGTCATTACGATGACCTTCAAACGGGAACGTTCACCATGGAGAAGTGGGATGATTTCAAGAAGGATCTCAAACTCCACTTTTATCCGGAGAATGCCCAATATGAAACCAAGAGACAATTGCGAAAGTTGAGGCAAACGGACACGAGTCGAAAATATGTGAAGTATTTCACGAAGTTGCTCTTCCAAATCAAGGACATGTCCGAGGAAGACAAGCTCATCTACTTCGAGGATGGACTTCAATCGTGGGCATAACAAGAGCTACAAAGACGTGGTGTCTAAACTCTTGCGGCGGCCATAGCGACGGCGGAGTCCTTCATCGAATTCAAGAGGAGTGAGTTTCCAAGGGGCAGGGAATCGAGGAGTGACTCTGAGAAAGGTGGAGGAGAGAACCATGAAGGGATCAAGACGACTTCGAGTTTCGCTAGGTAGAGTGACTCGACGAAACAAGAGCAAAGAGGGTGGAAAAAGAGCACATCCAAGGATGCGGGGAAGTCCAAGGGTGAGGTGAAGTGCTTCTTATGCGATGGCCCTCACTTAATTCGGGAGTGTTCGAAGAAGAACGCTCCCACGGCTATGGTTGCTCGGGTGGAGGAGGAACCCGTGCAAGAGATGGATCTTTGAGGATCCTTAACGCGATAAAGACCATGGAGGAGAAGTCTCTATCGAGGATCCCTAACGCGGTGAAGACCACGGAGGAGAAGTCTTCATCGAAAGGGTTGATGTACGTCGATACGGTGATCGGATCCTACACAACTCATGCCTTGGTTGATACCGGGACAACTCATAGCCTTGTCTCGCGGGGAGAGGCAAAGCGATTTGGACTTCGAGTCGACAAAGAGCAAGGCATGCTCAAGGCGGTGAACTCGAAGGCTGAACCAACCGACGACGTGGCCCGTGGAGTGCAGCTTCGCATTGGCGATTAGAAGGGATCGGTTGATCTCACGGTCGTTCCCATGGACGACTATCCTTTAGTGCTTGGCATCGATTTCATCGTGGGTATGAAGACGGTACCAATTCCCTTCACTGATGTCATGCACATAATGAAGGATGAAAGAGTTTGCATGGTCCCGATAATGCGACGCGCGAAGAAGGCTCAAGTGAAGATGGTCGTAACCATGCAAATCTTTAAGGGAAGCAAAAGTGAGGAACCTACTCACTTGGGGAAAGGTGAGATCTCTCACGCGACAAAGGAGGTGCCAAAGAAGATCTCACAAGTCTTGCCGAAGGAGCACGGTAAGGAACTCCCTCCAGGACGGCAAGATGGGTGCTCGAAGGCTTCTCACAACGACTCCAGGAAAGGACCGAGTCATGGAGGTACGTCGCGTCGAGGACGTCCGCGACATAGGTGCAGGAGTATGTCACGGAAGAGCTAATTTAAGGAGTTCTCCTTGAGAAATTGTTTAGAGTTCTCCACATTTCTCTAGACAATTCCATACTTTTCTAGAGTTCTCCGAAATTCTCTAGAATTTCCTAGAGTTAGGAAGACTTCTCTAGAGAATTACTTGTAAATATCTTAGGAGAAGAGTTTAGAAAACTCTTGTAAATTCTTAGGAGGGAAAGGGTATGGAAGAGTCTAGATGCCAAGTCTAGAACTCTCCATGGAGTTGTATATATTGGGGTGAGGCATTTTGGCCAAACCATCTCATCCCATCCAACTCATCCCATCCCAAGACATCCCATATCCAATTCTTGTAAACTCTCAAAGCTTTGTAAGCCCTCAAGTGTTCTCAATACAAGCTTGTTTCCAAGTCCAAACTCTCTTGCGTTCTCAAATATTACCTTTGGGCGACGAGTTAGGCTGAATTCAAAGCGAAGGAGGAAGTAGTTTGAGTGCCGCATGGGTAGCGAGAATCTAGCCCCATGACACTTATCATATCTTAGATTCGATCGTAGTTTACACTAGGTAAACTAAACTAAAATCCTTTAAAAAAAAAATCCTTAAACATAAGGAAACAGTCAAACTCGACCTGAAATTCACACTTAAATGAATAAAACTGAATTAAACAGATTGAAACCAACCAAATTAACATTTACGTGAATAAAATTAAGAAAATCAATCAAATAGGTGGATTAACACTTAAATGACATTTAGACCCCGATTTAGTGCCATTAGGAGTCAAGTAGTCTTAAAACTGATGCAGACGAAGACTTTCTAATTTCAGAACTACATATGGTTTGATCCCTCCACGAGTCAAGATCTACCGAGGGTATGTAGAAAACTTTATTAGAAGATTCGACCATTATCCAAACTATGCTTGGCCTGATTTTTAACTCCGTAAGTACGTAGACAGCCGCTAAGTGCTTCGGTCAAAATCCATATAAATATTCTCTTTGTTTTCTCCCTAACTTGCCACACAGGACACACTATTAGACAACACATTTTGGAAGCCAAGACTATCTATTATAGGAAACCTTTGAAAGTAGAGACCGCACTGATTGTGGAGTGACGGGTGTTAGCAGTTGACGCGACCTTTCCCGCCACTTAACTAAGCTCCCGGGTCCAGAATTCTGCCCGTAGACCAGCCTTATCCAAACCTTCTTTGTTGGGGATCAATTAGGTGGCGACTTCTAAAGGCGTACCATCCGACGATGCGCATTCCGTGTGGCTTAAGTTCAGACCCGAAGCTGACGTCCACAGAAGTGGCGACTCCACTGGCGACCAATGAAGAGGGCTTAACTTGAAGACTCGAAGGTTTCCTAAGACTATCTTGGCTTCCCGGAGGTACACTCTTACCATTCTTTTTTAAGAGTTTTGAACTTCTGTGCTGTTTCTCTTTGCTGTTGTGCTATACTGTCACTGTGCTGCATCATATGCATACCCTGTAAAGACAACACCTAGTAATGTCTAGTTTGACCTCTGCCTTGAGATACGCTCAACTCGACCGGTCCCTTTTAGAATAGGGCAATGATGATATTACTAGAACCCTTTTCCTCTAACCCCGAGGGATCGATTAAATGCAATAATTTTGTGTCGTTCTAAAATATATACAACACACTTAATTGATTTTATAATCAAATGAATCAAAATTCAACCCATATATTAACTTCTATGCACCCTATCAGATCTTCAACCCTTGCTGACGACCTATAGAGGAAGCAAGAGGCCATCACCACCAAGCTTCAAGAGTTTGAAAACCATCCACGTCTAGATGATACTATTCCAAGTGATAAAGATCTCAGTCCCTTTCACTCTGTCAAAGTACCCATGGATTTCAAGATTCCAGAGTTCAAGAAGTTCGATGGCACCAAATGTCCGAGGGAGCATATTCAGATGTACTTTAGAATAATGGAAACCTATAGGATTGAGATCGATGCCATGACCAAGCTCTTTTCATCCTTACTTGAAGGGGTGGCTCTGTCCTAGTATCTATCAACAATAGAGAAAAAGGTCCGATCTTGGGAGGATCTGAAATCTATCTTTATTCAATAGTATCATTACAACACCCAACTCGATGTCACTAGGGCCGATCGGGAAAGCACATATCAGAACAAGAATGAAACCTTTTCCACCTTCATCACAAGGTGGAGGGCGAAGGCGTCAAAGATGCCTGATATGCTGGTGAAGCAGAGCAGATTTGCATCACCAAGAAGAATCTTCTGCTAGAGTACAAGTAGCAATTTGGATTTATTCCTGTTTCAACTTTTGACATCCTGCTCAGTGTAGGAACAAAGATCGAGGAACCTATTTCAACCCATATGGCTCCAGATACAACAAATCCTACAACAAGACACCTGTACTTCCTTAATCAACCTTTGCATCAACTGTCAATGCAATGACTGGCCCAACCGAGCTCATGCTTCCTCCAACAAATCAATCTACCAATCTACGACCCAATTGTCGTACCCCACTTCAAACCTGGTAAGTTGGAGCTACTCAAAGATCCACCTGCAAATGCAGCACAATTGAAAGCATCAGGCCCATACTTCGAGTATCATAATATGGCAGGTCATCATACCGACAACTGTTCCTCCTCAAAGAACAAGATCGAGGACCTTATCCAAACTGGCAAGATAAAGCCCCCGATCAAGCGTCCCCAAGGTGATATTCAGAATAACCCATTGTCCATCAACATGGTAGAGTTGTCATTGATTGAAGATCTGAAAGATGATGGGCCCTTGCAACTCTACTATGATAGTGTTTAACCCTTGCAGCTATACTATGACAGTGATAACCAACTGACAATTGAAACCAAAATTCTTAACCTCTTATAATCTGTTGACTACATCACTCCCTCTGGGAGGTATGTGAAGCTATCACGAAGACTAGATGATATGCCTGCTGATGAACCAAGAGATGAATCGGCTATAGCCGTGTCTGACAAGGAAGAAGTGGACACCATAAGTAACTTGAAGTCTATTAACTCAACAGCTTCTAACTGGACCCTTCTCACCTATTCACTAGCAAATAGGTGGGCCTTGGTTAAGGAAATTAATGAAGAAACTATCTCTCTCGACACTGAACTTGAAGCATTGGTAGCCCATGTCTGCACCTGAAAGCAACAAAACACACCTCTCACCTTCTTCATACCACTTGATCAGAACCCTCACAACAAACCTCTTTTACCTTACTGTTCATGTTTGGGATATCAAAATCACAAAGGTACTGGTTGATGAAGGCTTTGCTGTTAATATCTGTCCTCTTAGCCAAGCTCACCAGCTTGGACATTAGAAGTTTAACCCTTCAACACAGAAAATCAACTTCGGGCCTGTTGAAGTTGAGGTTGAGTTCTATGTGGTGGACATCACCTCTTCAAACAACTTGCTATTAGGCCGACCATTCATCCATGGGAATCGCATCATCACCACATCTCTGGTACAAATACTAATGGATACGCCTAATGGGGTAATTGAGATCCTTGGGGACAACCGACAACAAGTTTGCTCAGTAGAGAAGGCACTGCATGATCCTAGTCAGGGAGGATTTGAAGTTTTCAAGCCAAAACTGAGTCATCATCCATTTCAGATACCCTTGAAACAGAAGTGCTGCTTGATCTCGCCAATTTGCTCACTGTACCTGAAGTAGCTAGTGGAAGCATCAAACGTGCCCTTTCATTAACATCATGGCCAGGATAAGGTATCTTCCTGGAGCTGGCCTTGGCAAGTACAAACTGGAATCATTGAACTTGTCAACCTTCCCCTATATCTTTTCAAATACGGTTTTGGATTCAAGTTGGATCAAGATTTCAAGCCTCTTCAGAAGAAGGCACCATTCACCTTTGACAACCACTTTCTCAAGGCAGGACAAATGGACTGACAACCTCAGCCCATACCTGGATTTGAAATCTTTCATGATCTCTGTTTGGGTGACATCCATTCAGACTCAGATTCAGAGACCTCCTCAAAAATCTCCCCAAGGTTTGAGACCTCCTTATATTCTTTAGATACTTTTAGCCTGGAGCTGTTATTCCCAGAGGTGAATGTAATAGAGCTGAAAGAAAAGCAGTCTGTGGTTGTTGAAGATGGAGAAGGTGCTGTTGAAAATGATCCGGAAGTTCCCAAATCTACTGGAAAGGAGAATGCTAGGGGCATTGGCCATGTCTCTTTACAATCCCTCTCTTTTCTTAGTAAATGTCCTGAATTTTCCTCCACCTCCCTTAAAAAGGATGGATATGCTATGTCTATTTTCTTTCCTGTTATTAATAAAATGAGTGATCTTTTCTGTTATTCTTGCATGCATGATTTTCATTATTGCTCAAATAAAAATGAGAGTGAAATAACAGACGAGAGACGAGCTGAACCTCTTGAATCCACGGTAGATATAAACCTATCCAATGATACTGAAAACCCTAAAACAGCCAAGGTTGGGTCATCACTTTCACCAGAAGAACAAGAACAGATGATCGTTTTGCTGAAAGAATACATTGACATCTTTGCACGGTCTTATGAGGATATGCCCGTCATCGACAGGAGTATAGCCTAAGAAACAGAAACTTAGGAAGATGAAACTTGAGCTAGAATTGAAGGTTAAGGAAGAAATCATAGGGTTATTGCAGGCCAAGTTCATCAGAACCGTCAAGTATCCTGAGTGGTTAGCCAACATCGTAGCAGTCCCGAAGAAAGATGAAAAGGTTAGGGTATGCATTGATTTCAGGCAATTGAACGAGGCTAGTCCAAAGGATGATTTTTCACTCCCGAGTATCAATCTGTTGGTCGACAACACAACGGGTCATGCCCTTCTAAGCTTAATGGATTGATTTTCAGGATACAACCAGATCTTCATGGCACCATAAGTGGAAGAGAAGACGTCGTTCATCATGCCATAGGGAACCTTCTGCTACCGAGTCATGTCTTTCGGTTTTAAGAATGCTGGCACTACTTATAAGAGGACAGCGGTAACGTTGCTTTATGACATGATCCACAAGAAGGCTGAAGTTTATGTAGATGATATGATCGTGAAGTCCAAGACTAGGAGCAGACGCTTGGTAGCACTTCGAAAGTTTTTTGAACGTCTAAGGAAGGTTAATATGCGGATTAAGCCTTGAAAATACGCTTTTGAAGTAACTGGAGGTAAATTATTAGGTTTCATGATTACTAAACAAGGAATTGAGGTAGATCGGGACAAGATCAAGGTGATCACAGACATGGAGGCACCAAGGTCAAAAAGGGAAACACAAAGTTTTCTGGGAAGAATCCAATACATCAACAGGTTCATTGCGCAGTTGGCAGACACATGTGATCCGATTTTCAAAACTCTTCAGAAGGATGCACCTGAAGCATGGAACAAGGGTTGTTAGAAAGCCTTTGATAGAATCATGGAGTATCTGCTTCATCCGCCAATACTAGCACCACCTCGCAAGGATACGTCATTCATATTGTATCTGACAGTAACAGATAAGGCATCAGGCTCTATGATCGCTTAATTGTGTCACAGTCACAAACAAGGAACGTCCGGTGTACACGTTAGCAAAAAGTGGTTGCAGTATTAAACAAAGTATACTGCACTGGAAAAGACGACTGTTGCATTGGTCTTGGTGATGAAGAAACTCAAACACTACTTTCTGCACTCAACAGTTCATCTCGTTTCAAAGATGTATTCAGTCAAGTACGTGTTTGAGAAATTTGTACTCAATGGACGCATGGCGAGATGGTTCACGCAACTCTCTGAATATGACATAAAGTATGTCCCGTAGAACGTAAAAGGCGATGTGATGCAGAGCATTTGGCTGATTATCCTGTCTTCAATAAGTGTTTACTGGATGAGGCTCTCCTAGATGAGAATGTAATGAATGTCACAGAAGAAGTTTAGAAGTTGTACTTTGATGGATTAGTCAATCGTCGTGGTCAAGGAATTGGGGTGCTACTGGTTGTTCCCTCAGGAGAAGGAATTCCTTTTTTTTGTCAAGCTGGATTATGAAGTCATGAATAACATTACAGAGTATGAGGCTTATATTTTTTATTTTCTGGCTATATTGAAACTTAGAGTCAGAAAGCTGAAAGTTTTTGGGGACTCAAACCTGTTGATTTCACAGATGGTAGGTGGATGGAAATGTGATGAAAAGAACTTACTTTTCAAGTATCGCACTCTTCTTGAGGGATTAGCCTCCAAATTTGAAGAAATACATTTCTTCCATGTGTCACGAGAGAAGAATAAGTTTGCAGATGCTCTTGCTTTTATTAGAGCATTTGTTGAGATTCCCAGGGGTGTTATGATCAAACCAGATGAAATTCGGGCCTTAATGGAACTTGCATATCTTTGTGTTGAAATTAGCTCTCAAGAGGATTCATTAGAAGGTGACCTTGGTTTGTCGACATCAAGAATCTTTTGCAGAAAGGTATCTATCCTGATAGTGCTTCTAAGCAAGACTGAATTACATTGTGCAAGCTAGCAGTAGGGCATACTCTTTGTGGAGATCGTCTTTATAAGATTAGTAGGGATGGACTGCACCGTCTTTGTGTCACCAAAGATATGAGGGTCTGAAGATAGCTTTGGATGTTCATGCTGGAGTATGTGACGCTCATGTGAATGGTATAACATTGGCAAAGGAGGTAGGCAGACTAGGGAACTTTATGAGTACAATGGAGCATGATTGCGTTGAGCTAGTCCGTAAGTGTAAAAAGTGTCAGGAATACGGAAACTTGAAGGAACAGCAGTCCCGACCACTTTACTCAATGTCGTCATCTTGGCCTTTCGATACTTAGGGCATTGACATCATATGTCAAATCCCTCGACTGGCCTCTAACGGTTATCAGTACATCCTACTTGCCATAGACTACGTCACCAAATGGGTCGAAGCAAGGTCTTATGCCAAACTAGGGGCAAAACAGGTTGCCCAATTCTTTGAAGAGAATATTATCTGTCGATACGATTTACCTCGAGAATGAATCAGCGACAACGGCACGCAGTTTGATGGGGACATGAGAAAGATAGTTGAGAAGTATAAGATTATTCATCATAAGTCGTCACCATATCGTCCTCGGACTAATGGTGCAGCAGAAGCAGTGAATAAGACAGTCAAGTCAATATTATCTAAAATGATTCAGGGTCATCAGGACTGGGCCAGCAAGCTGTCTTTTGCCCTTCGCTTTATAGAAGGTCGATCAAAACTCCTACTCAGGCTACACCATATTCTCTTGTTTATGGCATGGAAGCAGCTTTGCCTTGCGAGCTAGAAGTACAGTCCATTAGGGCACTTACAGAAGCAGAAGTACCAAAAACACAGTGGTTACAGGCAAGATATGATCAGCTTCGGTTGTTTGATGAGAACAGGTTATTGGTTGCATAATCTTCAATCTTACCAGCAACGCATAGGTCGTGTCTTTAATCAAAGGTTAAAGACAAGGAAATTAAAGAAGGTGAATTAGTCCTCAATGAAGTTAGAATTCTCATACATGACCCTAGGGGCAAGTTCGCCCCGAAGTGGCAAGATCTTTATATAGTGAAGGAGATCACGTTAAGTTGTGCTGTTAGGCTGATGAATGGAAACGGGAACGAATTTAATTGTTGGACCAACCTTTACCGACTCAAAAAGTTCTACGCCTAAAACTCCACAAAAAATAGCCTTTCTCTTTTCCCATAAAAGTACCTTGAACTACATTTGGCTTTGATCCCATCCCGTGGGTATGTAGGCAGCCATCTCAGTGCAGCCATTGCACCTCCCTTCTTCCTTGCGTTCCCTTGATTTCCCATAACGCTCGTCTCAAAATTTGTTTGAGTGGCTAAGTCGAAAACCCGCAAAGGTGACTTAGGCAAAAGAAGAGAGAAAAAAAGAGAGAGATATTGCTAAAAAAGAAGCCTTGCTGGCCCAAGCAAAAAGTGGGACTTGGAAAAAAAAAAAAAAGGATGAGCAGGTCCGCTAGGTCAAAAATTCCCTTTGGGACGTCCGGGGCAAAAATTAGGGCATGATGGACTTTATGACATTTGACATTCAATAATTATCATGCATTTTTATGGAAAAATAGGAAACTTCATTTATTTCTTGATAACTGGAAATTTGAAAGCTACATAAATCAAACATAAAAAAAAAATACCCTATTTTATTGGAGTCCACGAAGCTAAATGGCTAAACACAGCGTTATTCAGAACTAAAAAATGAAAAGCAGGAAACAAAAATATCTAAGCACTACCTAGATATTTGATCAAACCCTTCCCACACATAGGTTGATTATGCTCCACATCATAGGACAGCGGATATTCACTTCTCTTTGCGTAAGGGGGCAGGCCGTCTTTAACCTTAGCATTCCTCCATTTCAGGTAGTCTTTGGAAAGTTCAGGATCGAAGCGGTCAGGGTCTTCGCCTAACTTTGTTCGAGTGCTTGATTTCCATTCTTCAGCAACATGGCGGATCCCCTCTGTGGTTATCTCCAATTGCCTATAGCAGCGGTTCCTGAGAAAAACAGCAATGACCTGAGTATAGAATATCAGTCTCATCACCAAACCTGATAAATACCACTTAGAGGAACGCAGTCCACAAACCCGAACACCAACCTCTTCAGGACCTTCCACGAAGTACTCTTTTCTTTGGAGATGGCATCCAAACCACTGGATATGTCTCCCAGAGGTTCAGCTCATGAATGAACAAGCCTCCTTGAACGTCTCGTAGGTGCTCATTACTGGTCCCCTTCTAGGCAGCATGGATAGGTTGTAAGACTTTAGGTCTCCCATAGTTTTCTTTAAAAGCCCAAGCTTTTCCTGGAGCCAAATCTGCAGTAACCAAGGACTTCCTCGCATGACCTCCCCATAGACTGATCCTTGCTCGATATTACGTTTCTTGTCGTCTAAACCGATAAAGGTCTCCACAGCAATGATATCTCCTAGAAATCCTCCTTTTATCATCGTGTCCACCTGGGTAGCCACCCTAACGTCGACACTAGATGAAGGTTTGTAGAAACAGAAAAATCCCAGCATAGCTACCTGGAGCAGCGAGTAGCTAACCAGTAACGGGGCATCTCTTCCATAGTTGATGAGGGTCTCCATATCAATATGCCCATTTTTATTAGGAAGTCTCGATCGAGTTTCCTCAATGGATAACCTAGTCATGTGATTGAGCGGCTGAACTTCATCTCTGAATTTTGGAGTAATCAACTAGTTCTCAGAAAGCTTCAGGCCTAGAATTGCTTTAAACTCTCCGACAAAGGACAGAGCTCATCGATCCCAAATCTGAACACTCGAGTATGTGAATCCTGGTATAGTACAGATGCCTCCAGATCTAACTCAAATTCATGTTAGGTGATTTAACTCGAATTCAATAAAAAAAAAATGACAAAAAAAAGGTCATGTTTAGGTGAACTAACTTATTTGTTTATTTGAATTATATATTAGCATTGCTCGACATAAAACCTATGTTTGATCAAGTCATTGATAGGATAATGATTTTGGATGTAAGTATGAGTTTAAATTTGAAACTCGAATCGGGCCTGGTCAACGAATTTATTAATCAATTTGTGAACTTTTAGCATTAGGATAAAACTAAATCAAACACCTCAAATGCATAGATTATTTGTTTCACCTCTAGACCCTTTTGCTTCACCCCTAGAGCACGTGTTCTAAGCTAGGACGTAGGGTATCACAAGTCAACACTCTAAAACGAAGTTGAATATGACAAATCAATGAAAAAGGGGAGCTACAGAAAAGAATATACTCATGTATATTGTGAACGAACAAGAAACAACATATGTGCATTTTATCAAACACATACCCATAGGCGTGAGTTATTTGGTGAATCCCTTATTTTTCTCTTCTTAGGGGTCTCGACATTCCCCGACCTCCACTCCTTGATTTGACCTTGTTCTGGAAGCTTCGACATTAGGAAGTGTAGAGAATTGAAAGAGGTTGATGATAGTAATGGATTGTTCATCGTATTCTCATGGAACTCATGACAGCTTAATTAAGGTAATGTGATTTGTAAGAATTTGGGAATATTCTTAGTTAGAAGAATTTTCACAAAATTGGAAGTTACTTTTCAAAAAAAAAAAAGAAAAAGAAAAAGAAAAAAAGAACGTTTCTAATGAATCAAGATAATATATATCCATTAGGGATATATATTCTTTTGGAGATTGCAATATTTTTTCTTAGGAAATTGCACATCTCGTAAATATTTACACAATATTTCGCTTGTAATATTTTAACCCATGTGGGGATATTGGGTAAAGACGAATGGGCCTCACCTTTGGTATAACTCGTGTTGGGCTAATCCCAGGCTAATGGGTGTGATCAAAATAGGCCGGCTAATCTGCCACATAGGGCCCATAATCATTAAAACCGTGTAGGCTAATATTGTGTAATTATTGATCAAATTATGTCCATGAACATTGGATGATGTGATTTAATTTTAGAAATCGCATCATCTCATCCAATGAGGGGCATTCTATAGACAATAATTTGATGAACATAAATTTGACACAAATCCATTTTCGTAACTGCACATTGTTGGTCATGTCCATGTTTAATGGTTACAAGCCCATTTCTCAATCCAAGTCCACAATCTTAAAAAACCCAATTCAACCCATATAAACAGAAACTTCTAGAAGCCCAATTCTACACTCGTTCTACATTTATCCATCGGACCGTTTGGTTTCATCTCCCTCCATGGATTCATCATTATAACTACATAACCTTTGGTTTCATCTCCCTCCATTAATTCATCATTATAGCTAAATTGATTGAGCTTCTTTGCCTTCTTGTCTTCTCACCTACTTCATCACTACTACAAAAGGAGAGCCCTCCTCCTCTTATTCCTCGGTTCTCTATATCGAGCATAGCGAGTACTAGCTCGAACCTTCTCCCTCCGCTCATCTCGAGAGCAATTCACCAAACCGGTTTCGATAGGGTTCATCTTGAGCTCCCCTTCTACCTTTAACCTCATCGACCTACTTGGTGCCGGAGAGGTGAAGCTGTTCAGCGGTGAATCTCTGCTACACAAGGTCTATAGTCTAAACTATTTTATCACTTTGGAACTATTGATGTGATGACTATTATAATCCATGATTGCCTGGGTATTCCATAAATGTTGGTTTGTCATGGCTCTGTTATCGCTTCTTATTATTTTGAAGTGGTCAAAAACCTTTTTAACTAAAATTGAGGATGTGTGTCTACTGGTGATGTTCACTCCCATGTTTGATGAGGCCAAATACTGAGTGCTGGCTTTGTTAATATCTTGACTAATTTCTCTTCATGTCTTCATATTCCATGTGTTCTTCTAGTTTTTTTTTCAACATTAGAATTGTTGGATAAAAAGAAAATTTATGAACGACATTTGATTATAGTCTAAAATCAGTTTGCAATTTAAACCACATTCTGGTTGGTTCATACTTAAATGAAGGAACTTGTTTGATTATCTTATCTCATGGTTTGAGTTTATGTTGATCACCTTAAGCTAAATCCGGCCTCAAAATCAGTTTAGGTAAATAGCTAAACTTATCGATCGAAAATGAAATCCAATTTCAGGTTATGTTGTGGGTGGCTTTAGACCCTAAGTTGAAATCTTTGAAAATCACTTAGATATTAGGTCAATATTTGGGTAGCCTTAGGATGTCTTGGATTCGATCATTGTTTACACTTAGGTAAACTAAAACTAAAATGCTTAAAAAACGTAAAATTCCTTAAACATAAGGAAACAATCAAACTTGACCCGAAATTCACACTTAAGTGAATAAAACTGAATTAAACAGATTGAAACCAACCAAATTCACACCTTGATGAATAAAATTAAGAAAATCAATAAAATAGGTGTATTAACACTTAAAGGACTTTTAGAACCCGATATAGTACCATGGCTCAAGATGATCGGAATAATATCAACGACCAAACCTTTAATCATAGAAACCAATGAATGCAACACCATCATAGGAAGTCTCCAGTTGAAGGATACACGACTCTCACCGGAAGGCTGCACTTAGTAGACGAAAGCGTGTATGGTTCAAGATGATCAATAACAAACCAGAAATCACCTCCAATCATAAACACCAACAAACGCAACGCTTTCATAGTATTTTTTTTTTTTTTTACTCTAACGACATTATAATACTCGCCTCATGATAAATGATTCCCTCTTTTAGATCAATAATACTCAACGCTTTCATAAATGATTGATAAATTAATATATAAATAAATAAACAAACAAACACTTCCACAGTACGAAGAAATTCATTAATTTAAATTTTTTTTACAAGAATTAATTGAAACTTAAATTATTTACAAAAAACCCTGTTTATTTGTGATGAGAATATACACAAGGTTCTTGATGAGTTTTTGTTGGAGAAGTGCTTGGAGATATTGTAGATATTCCTTTTCAAGCTCAACCGCCTCCCTCCCTCTACTATCCTCAACCGAACTCTTCTTACTCGTCCTCTCTATCTGATCATCGTCCTCATAATCATCCTCTCCATCTCGTCATCTCCACTAGCATACCATTCAAACCCTACATCGAAATGGGAAGAGGGGGGCGAGCCAAGTAGTTCTAAGAGAATTCAGTTGATGTACCATCTTGGTCAACCCAGAGCAAAACTAAGAAGGGATCGAGGCGAAGGAAGACTAAGGAGGGGTTGATTATTGAAGCACCATTTGCATCGACCCAAAGGAAGACCAAGGAGGCATTGACAATTGAAGCTTCATCTCCATCGACCCAAATAAACCCAAACCTGCAGCCATCTTCTTCAAAATTAAAGGTGAGACAACGACCTCCCGACCTCCAACGCAGATGCTCGGTATCACTATTCTATAAACAGATGGTGGATTTGAATAAGGTAATATCTAATATATGCCTGAAGAAGTTGACTCCTTTTTCCCATTTTCTGTATACTCCTAGGTTACTCGTGAGCTCATTAGATTGAAAGCATTGCTTGTTTAGTGTAGATCCTCCTGGGATGGTCATTGGGTTGAATGACACTTTTGTTCCATTGAAAAAGGAACATATTTCTATGATTATAGGTTTATGAGAACATGGTTTAAGGTTTAATTTGAAAGGGGCACGCGAGAGTTCTACTCTGACTAGGTTATTTAAAGATTTGGAGAAAAAAACCGAGTGAAAGTTTTTGTGTCACATATTATTTGTACTGGCTCCCATTGAGAATGAGGAGAGGTCAAAGGATTTTGTAAGAGTGTTTGTGTTGTAAGTGTGCAATTCTGTCTTGTTTCCCAAGTCCAGTAGATACACGCACATGTCACTCTTTGCCTATGTTGATGATCTAAATCGTCTCTGCGAATTCGCGTGGGGGTCTGTTGTTTATGATCACTTGATTGACTCTGTTATGAAGTTCAAAACGACGGAGAAGAAGTTGCCAAAGAGGGGAAAAAAAGAAGAAGGTGTTGGGAAGTCATCATACCTTTGATGACTGTGTGTTTGCTCTTTTGGTACGTGTTCAATTACTCTGACTAGGTTCCTTTGGCTTTATGTTTGTGTTTTTTTTGGTTGTTTAACTTGAAAAACTTTCATGCACTGATCTTGTTGCTAGGTTTGGGCTTACGAGCACTTAGAGGGTACAATGTTGAACCCGTCTAAGCTTGTAACCTTCCCACGAATGTTTCGTTGGGAAGATAAAAAATCTTCATCCAATCCTCGCCAATGTAAAGGAGACGCAAATCGTGCATTTTGTTGCATCAAGTGATGAGATAGCTTTGCTATTGAGCCATTCCAAATGATCATGAAATGGTTTGTGTACTGTATTTTTTGATTCTGGTGAATTGAAGGATGAGACGGATGACTGTTCGAGGTACAAAGGCCCGAAAGATAGCTGTTGGAGAGATGGGATGATGGATATGACATGGGATGACCATCGAGCGTTTGATCTTGACTCAATTATGAGTGAAAGCATTTAGATAATTTGGGATTACGGTCCCGGTGAAGCTTATGGGGATGAGATGAAGAAAAAGGGTGATGCTAGAGAGGAAATGAAGCTAGCTGGGAATGATGAGGAAGATAACAAGAAGGATGAGGTAGGGGTTGACAATGATGATGAGGCTATCGAGGTTGGGATCGATATACATAATTGCAAGGTAGAGGTTGAGAGTAAAAGGGAAGATGAAAAGGATACGGCTGTGAGTGATAGGGATGAGGAGAATGAGACGAATGAGGAGAATAAAGATGAAGACAATGATGCTATGGTCATTGAAGGCGAGGAAAACGATGATGAGAGAATGTTGGATATTGTGAAGAACAAAACAACGAAAGGTTGCAAGAAACGAAAATCTTTCAATCGAGTCACACCGCCTAAGCGTTCAAAGAAACCAAAGGTTAAGGAGCTATTTTGTGGAGAATTTCTTTTCAAAGATCGAAATGATCAATTGATGTTGTAAAGATTTGTTAAGAAAGTTGATAAGAGGTAAATAAACGAGTCTTATCTTTTTTCTTGTCTACTATAAATCGATTGTTGCTGAATTTCTTTACTTTGCTATTGTTTTTTTTTTTTAGTGCCGTTGTTTGGTCATACCATGACGAAGGGGAATTGAGGGGTGAAACAATCTTACGCTTGTTGAAGAAGGAAGCTGTTTCCGAAAACATCATCAATTCATTTCTGAGGATGTTGTGTGAAGGACGTGAATTTGCCTTTTGCTGTACAGAGCTTGTGGTATGTGGCTCACAAAATGAAGAACTTGTTTATTTTGAATTCATTCCTCTGTATTATTTGCTTCTATATCTCTCACTTTGCCTTTTTGTTTTTTTTGTTTTGTTTTCCCTAACAGGGTTATATAGCAAAGGTCATGTATGTCCCGAGGAAGGCGTCTAAAAGAAGCAATTTTGGATCATATGTCTGGACTAAAGGGAACATATAAGATTTGGATGGAATGAGTTGACAAGCCCATGTTCTTATCCTCTCAATATGTATTCTATCCACTATGTAACAACACAATGTGGCATTGATCTCTATTAGTTATGGATGTCAATGTTAGGACAATTAAATATTACAACTCGATATAGAAAAAAACTGAACGCTTCGCCGAATCTATGGTGAGTACTGTAAAACTGTTTTGATTCATATAGATTCTTGTTGATTTTATTACCTCATGATTCTTCTTATTAACAGCCACTTTGTTTTGAATGACAAAGTTCATTATAAACTACATTAATGTGATTTATGAGATAGACTTCAGTGAAGAAGGTGCAGATTGAGGTGTCTTTGTGTGGATATGGATTGAATTTGTAAAACATCTGTGGCCATATTCTCGCATGGTTGATATGGGGTTGAAGCCAAAGATCCCGCTCTACTTCTTGAAGAACAGTCACTGTGTTTGGGACTGCAATTGAACTTGTTTTAAGGTTGTTGATATATTACCGTATAGTAGATTTTGGAACGAATGTATGCAAACTTGTTCCGCATGTATTGCGAATTTCAATTGAAGTACCTGTAACTGTCTTTTGATTCTTATGTTTGCTCTTTCGTGTACTGCATATTAGTAAGTGTATAATGCAATTGAACTTGTAAGATCCACAGGTACAACCTAGAGGGGGGATGAATAGGTTGTTTTAAATTTTTCTTTGTAATGTACCGGAATGGTTGATTTCAATACACTGATTACCTTTGCAGACTATCAAGAATATCTACAACAGAGACTTATACTTTGAAAGTTTGTCTCTGTTTGCTGTTGTGATTGATTTCTAACAGTTCTAAAAATGCAAAGCAATGAAAAGAAAAATAAAGAACGCAGGATTTATACTGGTTCAGACACTCGTTATCAATTGGTAATCGAGAGCTTAGTCAAGTCTTTCCTTGGTGAACAATATAGTCAATCCAAGAGGTGAGTTCACTATCTTCTTGTTTTTGACTTACAAGATAACCCCTTTATAAGCTAGCTAACTTGTCAAAGGTGAAGAACCTAGATCCTTTGCACCAATCTTTTGCTAGACTCTGCTACAGCTTCTGTTCTTCAATGCAGACTAGTGAACTCTCTTTTTCTTGTTCTTTTTCAATTCAGCTCACTGAACAGTTTGAATTCTGATTAATTTTTCACACTTTGTACGTTCATTTCTTCCTTCAACAGCACTGTTCTTTGAGCTCTTTGATCCCCTTTTATAGGCTGAGAGAATGAACCCATGACTATACTTGACTTGATGGTAATAGCTTGTCAGATGAGACTCCTTCACTAATGTTGACAACTCACCTTTTTGTGATCCTCGTACTGTCGCTCTGTACCTTAAATCTTCAATTTGATTAATCCTCAGACTTCTGCCCCAACCATAGCAACCATCTCTACTGCACTCCAGTCTGCTGTAACTCAGTCTGCACTCAGTATCGTTGAGACCTTGTCTACACCCAGTCAGTGCTGCAATCTTGTCTGCACCCAGATCTGATGTAATCCTTTATGCATTGCTATGTTGTCCCTTGTCTGCAAGATTAATCCTAGATCCCGAAGCATTTGTAAGTCTTTTGTTGTCCATGCATGTCTTAGCTGCCTTGCCGAAATTCATTGTAATAGTCTGCATCTGGTGGCCCACAATGCTCTCCATCTGTGGCCGTCTCCTCTCCAGCATCTGACCTAGACTGTAGATACCTAACTAATTTTCAGCCTAAGCACTTTAACTACACCATGGTTAATACTTCTAAGTTTTGTTCATCAATTTCTATACAACTGGAGGGATTGTACATTCCTATCAGAACTTGTTGGCTTTGTACATCTTATTCATATTGTAACTAACCAAGTATGTTAAGTTATCCATGCATTATTGTTATTATAACCAAGTAACGTGTAGATGTAAAATTTGATGTAATACTAAGTAATCCATGCATGATTCTTATTGTAACCAAGTAATGTCTAGATGTAAAAGTTGATCTAATACTAAGTAATCCATGCATGATTCTTATTTTAACCAAGTAATGTCTAGATGTAAAAGTTGATGAAATACTAAGTAATCCATGCATGATTCTTCTTGGCGAAAGTTGATGTTTGTGTAAGTTTAAATGATTAAACATTGACTGCATCATAAAACATTTACTCTACAAAAATAAAAGTGTATACTGCAATATTGTTTTAATATACTGCATTTTACAATAAACAGTTTTGTATTGCATTAACATGTATAGCATAAACTTTAATGTATACTGCATATGCTAAATGATACATTACAAACCAACATACTTTTACTGCATTTCTTGGAACCTGTAATACAGAATACTGTATTAAGTTGGATAGAACAGGTTGAAGTGATCAAGATCAGAGTCAAAGCTTAATGAACATACCACGTCACAATTAAGGGGTATAACAATAGTCTGAAAAATAATATGAATACAAAAGCTTATTTAGGACACCGTCTACATAATCCGACAAGTTATGGACCTTCAATGCGATTTTGGCATGTTCTCCTATTAGACCCCCTTCTTTTGCATGATGTATATTTGATTGGATGTAACATAACTTGTGATGGAATTCTTCTTGTCCTACAACGTCCAGGCTGGGTAGGAACATTAGGCGGGATTATCAGCACTTCATTCCGGTTGTGTTCGAGGTCTGGTGAGACAGGTTGGTTGGACATTGGATTCATTATCTCCTTGTAGGTAAATTTGTAGCACTCGATGGTGAAGAAGCTATCACAATAGCTATGCAAAGGTTCATCGTTAGCCTCAATGCATGCACATGCATGATTACAAGGAATTTCATTTACTAGCTACGGCCTGCATTTGCATTTTCTTTCCATCAATTCCACATCACAAGTTCTTTCTTGATTGACCACCTCAAACCTGTGACGGCTTGCATGAACAAGGCTGAGGGCAAAGCTTCCCTTATATGCTTCAACGAGCTTCTTTTGTGGTTGAGGGCATAACACCGAATCGTCAACAAGACTCCTTTCTTGTTTCTTACACATGAGTTGCATGATTTTTACACGTATTTGATCCACCATTGCTATGATCGATAGGTGACGAGCATCTTGAATCCACCTGTTGAAGCTTTCAGCTAAATTGTTCATCATAATACCCCATCGATAACTAAGGAACAAACCGTTGGACCAACACTCTGCATTGGAAGCAGCTTTGAAGTTATGAGTTTGCAGCATCGTTACCAAAATCTCGCTGAGGCATGATTCAAATTCAGTCCTTGTCATTGCATATGCATAATCCTCAAAAACCTTGCACCAATTCGGCTTGTTCGAACCCGAATACTTTGTTAGCACCTGCATAACATCACAATTAAGAACAAATTGTGAGAACATTTGAAGGCAGAAGGGGAGCAAATTTAAAGACAGAATTTTGGGTGTCAACCTGATTCCTGAAATTGTCAACAAGGTGTTGAAGACAGTAGAATGATGAGCTCCAGGGAAGCATAATGATACAGATCGCAAAAGTCCACTACGACGATCGGAGAAAAATACCTATCAATGTCAATCTCCATCATTAAGGGTGACAAAGCATTTACTAGCTGCGTACGAAACCATTCCCAATTCTCATTGTTTTTGGCACTAACATTACCAGCAAATCAACAAAAGACCTCTCTCTGAATCCTTTGCGGTAGCACTTAGAGGGCAACATCTATACTTGTGTTTGAGGAATGTGCCATCCAAGAATACAATAGGTGTGCAGCCACTAAAGAAACCAATCAAGCATGCTCTGAAACATATGAACAGCCGTTTGAATTGAGAAGTGCCTGTCTCAAGCTTGTACTTAGCTACGCTTCCTGCATTTGTGACCTTCAATGTATTGCAATACCATCTCAACTGATCAAAAGAGCATCTAGCTTTACCATGGATTTCTCCCAATGTAACTTCCTTGCCACGCCAACCATGAAGATAATAAAGCAGGACTCTATAGTTTCGTTGAATATCCTTCACAATCTCAGCATGCCTATAGATCGGAGTGCCTATACTGTCTTTACTTTTGGATGCCCTATATTCGTAAAATCAATCTCGCATACATGTCTTAGATTACAACGACATATCGTGAAGTCCATAGAATGCTTGGATCTCGCCGCACATATAAGCTATTTGCAAGGCTCGTTAGGATAAACAACAATTACCTTCTCGTTATTATTTTTTTTTGAAGTTAAAATCACAGTTTATGGCGATAACGTAATTGTTGACTGCAACACGAAATACTTCGGCATCGGCAAATACCTGACCTTCTCCTCGAATACAATCACACCAAGCCTCAACGGATACGTTATCAGTGCTTGGAGCAGTAATAACTGGACTTTTATCATGTGCAGGCCTTACAAACAAAGGTAAGAAAGAAAGAATTAGCCCCATTCAAAACTCTATACACAAAAATCTATACTCCATCATATTTAAAATGCACAAAATTTACATTGATATGTACTACATAAATACGACAGAATAAGGTACTACAAAATATCTATACTGTAATAGGTATACTATGCGTTAGAGTTTACTACAGATGATTTATTCTATACAAAATACGTTTTCTATACAACGTTTCTTATATACTACTCAGATTCTGAATGCAAACAATCAAGTCAAGATATATTGAAATTTCACCGAGTTTAACCTCATTTCATAAGTTTTCATATTAGGGCCTAGTACAAAACAACAAATTTTGTTTGTTAAAATCTATACTGCAACATATCTAACATGCATAATATCTGCACTTATTTACAGCCCATTTATTTGAAAAAATAAGACATTACATGATATATATACTGCAAGAGATCTACTATGAAGTAAATCTTTAATAGTTTTACTTGGAATGCTTTACTATGTATACCAAAATACATTCTTTATAATGCTTCATTACATAAAACTCAGATTTTATACATTAGCAACAAGGTCACGAAAATATTGTAGTTTTACCTCGTTTCTTGATGAACACTGGAAGATGAAAGCCTTGTAAGGGGAGTAAGAGGAGGATCTGTCTTCTTGGATGCTAAGTTTGTAATAATTCCTGAATTTGCACATGTGCAAACATATCACATGTTCGACACATCACTATCATCGTTTGGAGTGGCATGTGCTTGAAGTTGAGGCGTAAAGTAACTCAATGACACCGACCCAGGATTGATTCATGGACATATAAATCTATATAGAGCAACAAGCTCGAAGTCGAGTGGTTGAGGAGATTCGAAACAATCCATGATGAATCACCTACAATTCAGCAACTCATCACATAAATGACAAAACTTTAAGGAGCTCAAAAACCAACAAACATTATTAGAAACCAAAACCAAACAATTGCTTAAGAACACATACCAATAACATGATTTTTCGGTCACAAAATTGATTAAAATGAACACAATTGGGCTCAAACACAGATTGTGTAATGAAGAGCATTAAATGAAGAGGATATAATTGAAGTCAATGTATGAGAGTGAATTAAAGACAATGAAGATGAAATTTGAGTATCCCGCTATGAGATGAAAAGAAGAAGTGAAAGTACTACAACGATTACAACAATATAGCCTAGAGAGGGGGTGAATAGTGTAAGAGATCAATATTCGATTCTCATTTGAAATCTTGAACCGAACGCAGCGGAAACTTATAAAGTTATATTTCTACTAACAGTTCTTGATTCGATTGTTATTTGTTTAATGAACACAGAACTTCAATCAGCAAAAATGCAAAATGGACATCAGATATAACGTAGGAAATCCTAGTTCAGGGACGGAACAACACAGCAAATCCATTGTCACAAAATGGATTACTCAAGGTTTTCAGGTTCATCTTTCAACCTCTAAGTTTTTTTTGGATCACTCAGCAAACCTTGGTACCATACCAAATCGAGATCACAACTGATTTACAAAAGGTTTTCAAGTTCATCTCTCAACCTCTGAGTCTTCTGGATCACTCAGCGAACTATATCAAGAAAGAATGATAGTATCTATAAAACTCACAAAACTATGAATAATGTAGAAATCTCCAAAGATAAAATCCAATCAATCGAAGATGATGATGGATTTCAGAAAATCCCCAATTGTAGAAGTCACTTCGTCATAGGGAGAACTGAAAGTGGATGGTTCTTGAATCTTGAAGTTTGCAGTTGAGATGAATTCACAAAGAGAGTATGTGCGCTGAAGAATGAATGAATAAATTAATTCATACCCAACTGAATCCTCCATCCGTCTTTTATAGACACTGGATGCTGTGGAAAAATGAAACAGGTTGTACGGACATTCAGATCTTTAGTTTCTCATCTGTCTTAACATCAGACCTTGATGAAGTCTGTTGAATTCGTCCATGGTAAAGATACAGTCTGATGTAGTATCGAAGTCTATTAGCCTTTGTATGTTCCAACCACACAAGTCTGTTTGAACTCCTTTGGTCGAACACTGCAATCTGTTGAATCTCTTCAACCCAGAAGTCTGTTATCACAAATCATAGTCTTATGATCTCTTCAGAAGATTGCTAAGCATATATCATAGAACTCTGGAACATCATAATCAGAACAGTCTTCTCAGAATACAGACATACAGTAAAGTTCCCAATCTTTATTTGAACTCTGTTCCCTGAGCAATGAAACTCTGATACCATGAAGACTTCTCAGCCAATCTGATTTACTCGGTACTTCCAACGAAGTCCTTTTTCCTTCACAACCCTGACTCTCTCAAGCACTTCCTAGGACTATCAGATGTCTAATACTTACAGATATAGAGCTTAATAGCAGATAATATGCATACAACATAAACAAGTATTTTGACACATCAAATCATAAATAGTGATAGACAGAGTAATCAAAGCATAAAGTCTGATTCACCTTTTCAATTAAGCACAAAGTCTAATTCACCTCTTCAAGAAGGGAAATGATGGGAGCAATAATGGAGGGAAGGAATCTGTCAGGGTATTGGTTGTGGACTTGAATAGTCAACAAGATTCCTTATGGGGAGTAAGATGTAGATACATTTTCATACGGGGAGTAAGATGTGCCTTTTTCTTCTTTTGGGGATTTAAGTCCAATTTACCGATTCTTTTAATCATCCCAGTGAAATTATTTGTCAAATAATTTTAAGGATATATAGGTTTGTGTACATATTTGATCCCATCAGCTATAATTTCTTAATGGGTCTTTAACTACATATTTTTGTATACTATATTGGATTTGAATATTGTTTAAAAAAAATCTATAACTTCTTTGGAATCCTGGGTTAGATTTTATATTTCACATGTCAGTTGACACCTTTGAATTTTGGGCATGACCATAAAAAAAAAAAAAAAAAAAAAGCAACCAATGAGATGAACATGACCTTGATCAGCACAAGAATCTTGACCAAGAGCCTATTTTGAATGAGATACGAAGCTCTACTCAGATGAGAGATTTTTATAGGAATGAGGTCTATGAGGCTTTAACTTATATTGATGATATTAATACGTCAAGAAGTGATGTATTTACTGCCATGTTTTACAAGAAAGCATAAAGGATTGTGGAAAATGAAATAACACAAGCTAATGTATTTCTCGAGAACAAATATATTGTTGAAGGTGTTGAAATATAAGTGTCTTTATCCAACAACAAAAACTGAAAGTTCATCAAAGACTTGTTATTATAAGTCAAAATCTGAATGTAATGTGCTCTAAAGAGTGGTCTCTAAAATGTTATGTGACAAGTTGAAGTAGGTACTCCTTGAATTACTTCTTTTGGAGTGCATTTAGCTCAGAGATATATTCTTGATTGTATGATGTTGAGTTAAGATAAGATTAATGGGTATGAGGGAAAAAGATTTTCTCCCAAATACTTGATAAACAAGATATCACGAAGGCATATGAGTATTTAATGTAAGACTTCACTTTATGAATTGTTGATTGCATTGCATTTCCTATTTCAGTTTCAAGGGCGAATAAGGATATGCATTACTCCATTTATATATTCTGTTTGCATAAATAGAGAATATCATGGTCATTTTAGAGGAAAGATGGATTTGAGGCAAGGGAATCCCCTCTGACGTTATGTTTTTTTAATGGCAATGTAATATTTCTCAAGAGCTTAAAGGAGAATCAGCAGCAAAAAGCAGTTCAGTTCCATCCTAGCAGCAAGAAGTTGGGAATAATTGAGTACTTGTTGCCGATGACTTGGTGCTACTAGGTAAGACCATATGAAAAATCTCTTGGATTAATTAAATAGCAATTGATGAATTTGCTAATGTAGCTGATCTAGAGACAAGTAAGGAAAAGCTGTGTATATCTTGGTATAGTAATTAAAGAAAAGAAGGTAATATAAAAAAGGCTTCTAAGAATATAAAGAGGAAGTTTGCGTATAAGATACTCCCTCGGAATGCCTTTGACTAGCAAGAAGCTGAATGTATGTCTCTATAAGCCATTAATCAGCAAAATCACAGCAAGGATATCAAGTTAGAGTGCTAGATGGCTATCCTTTGTTGGGAGACTACAACTCAACAAGGCTATGGTGTACACAATTCAGGTTATTAGCTACTCTCGGTCATAAATCTTTCTTATCCCTGAAGCTGCTTTGGAAGAGATAGAAGCTTTGCGTAGAGCTTATTTCTCGACAGGTATTGCTCTCTGTAGAAAAAGGCATAGGTTGCTTGGAAAGAACTATGTATGCTTTTTTTGAGTGGAGGTCTTAAAGTTAAGGATCTCTATACTTGAGACATTGCTCTTTTTTTTTTTTTTTTTTTTCAAATAGGAGGGCTATTGAACAGGAAAGATCATGTTTGTGGATAAAATGGCACCACACCTATTATATAACCAATACAAATATAACTTAAATTAAAAATCAGTGTCGATGCCAATTAAGGATCTAGGATTATGTGTTCAAAGCTAGGGATATGTTGATTTTCTTGTTTGAACACACCATATACTTGGTTGAAGAAGGATATAAGCAATTGAATCCCACTTATCCTCAGATTTTCTGGTGCAAGTTGATTTGGCACCAGGACAGAGTGCCTAAACATGGTGTGATCATATGGATATTGACAAAAGAAAGGTTGAGTACTTGTGATAGATTATCAAGAACGGGATCGGATATTGATACAAAATGAGCATTCTGTAACTATAAGGATGAAAGCATGAAACTCATTTTCCTCTTGTTTACCTATTCTCAAGAGGTTGTTTAAAGACTTCTAATGATATGAAACCGCAAGAAAGAGCCTGTGAGATGGAATTCATGGTTGACTTGGTTGTCGAAGGCTATAAATAGAACATAGAAAGGAAAGAACAGAAGAAGATTAAATGCAGCCATTGTTTATGAGTTGTGGATGGAGAGAAATTGAAGGAGATTTAATCAGGAAGCAACTCAGCCTAAGTAGATCTTCCGGAGTATTAAGGCATACATGCTATGAATATCCTAATTGAGGAGCCATACAAGGTTGCTGAGGGAGAGATAGACCCAAAGCAGCTGTCAGAACAGATTTCATGGAGGGAAGGAAACTTCCTATGCAAGAACTACATCCTCAACGGTCTGGACAACACTCTATAAAATGTTTATAGTGCTGTCCAAACCGCTAAGGAGTTATGGGAGCCACTCGAGAAGAAGTACAAGACGGAGGATGTCGTCCAGAAGAAGTTCGTGGTTGGAAAGTTACTCGACTTCAAACTGGGGGACTCCAAGACTGTGGCTAGTCAAGTACAAGAGTTGCAGATCATCATTCATGATATCGTAGCTAAAGGAATGAAGATTTGTGAGACCCTTCAAGTGGCGGCTATCATAGAGAAGCCGTCTCCACTATGGAAGGACTTTAAGAACAATCTCAAGCATAAACGCAAGGAGATGAAGCTTGAAGGCCTCATCGTCCGACTATGGATTGAAGAAGACAACCATCAGTCTGAGATGAGGGCAGGAAAGCTTCCAATGGAGGCAAAAGCCAATTTGGTGGAGTCAAACAAGAAGAGAAAGCGCTCAAACAATGATTAAAAGAATGGTGGTCCGGCGAAAAAGTTCAACGAAACTTGCTTCAATTGTGGAAAATGGAACCATAGGGCGTCGGATTGTCATGAGTCAAAGAAGGACAATAATCAGCCTAAGCAAAAGCAACTCTACATGGTTGAAGATGAGATCTCAAAGCTCTCCCTTGTTTTTGTCGTCCATGAAGTCAATATGGGGGAGACCCCGAGAGGATGGTTTGTGGACATCAGTGCCACACGCCATGTTTGTGCTGACAAGAAGATGTTCTCATCATACACTCCAGCTTCTAAACAGAATGCTTACATTGGGAACGCACCATCCTCATCTATTGCTGGAATTGGGAAGGTCGTCCTAAAGATGACTTGTGACAAGGAGCTAACTCTCAAGGATGTCCTGCATGTGCTAGGCATTAGGAAGAACTTAGTTTCGGGGCCACTCTTGTCTAGGGCTGGTTTTTGACTTGTATTTGAGTCTAATAAGTTTTGACAATGGCTTGTTCAAGATGAATGTTATGCCTGTAAACCGTGATAATGTTATTAATGAAAAGAAGTCTTCTATTTACTTGGCTGAGTGTTCAAACTTGTGGCATATTAGATCAGGACATGTTAATAAGAATTCTTTAAAGAAATTGATGAGTTTGAAATTATTGCTTACATTTCAAATTGATTCACACAAATTTGAAGTATGTGTGGAAGCTAAAATCACTAAGGCTCCTTTTCCAAGAGTTGAAAGGACCTTTTCACCTCTAGATTTAATTCACACTGATATATGTGATTTAAAGTTTGTGCAAACTAGAGGTGGAAAGAAATACTTTATTACCTTCATTGATGATTGCACGGGATACTGCTCTGTATATCCATTACATAGTAAAGATCAAGACTTGGATGTGTTCAAGCAATACAAAAGCGAAGTTGAGAACGAACTTAATCAGTGAATAAAAATGATTTGCACTGTTAGAGGTGGAAAATATGGAGCGCCTTTTGATGAGTTTTGCTCTCAACATGGTATTATTCATCAAACGAGTGCCTCATATTCACCACAATCCAACGGTATTACTGAACGCAAGAATCGCACTCTCAAAGAGATGATGAATGCGATGATGATCAATTTAGCCTTACCACAGAAATGTGGGGGAAAGCAATTCTCACAGCAACCCACATTCTAAATCTTATTCCTCACAAGAAGTCGAATGAAACTTCGTATGGGTTGTGGAAAGGTCATAAACCTTGTTACAAATATTTCAAAGTGTGGGGATGCTTGGCAAAGGTTGAAATACTTAAGCCTAAACAAGTTAAAATCAGACCTAAGACTATTGATTGCATATTCATTGGGTATGGCCACAATAGTAGTGCTTATTGATTCTTGGTTCATAGATTCGAAAATGCTGAAGTGACTGAAGGGATGGTCATTGACTCAAGAACCGTTCTCTTCTTTGAAGACATATTCCCTTGTAAGGAAGGGAAAGCTGAGAGCTCTCATAAACGAGCTCGAGAACCTTCAAGTAGTACTCATCCACCAGAAATGTAACCTAGAAGAAGTAAAAGGTCCAAAACAACAAAAGCATATGGACCTGATTTCCTACCGTATATGTTGGAAATAGAACCCAGAACACTTGACGAAGCATTGTCGAGTCCTGAAGCTCCTTATTAGAAGGAAGCTATTAAGAATGAGATATAGTCCATAATGCAAAATCATACCTAGGAGCTGGTGGATCTCCCGTCAGGTAATAAAGTATTAGGTTGCAAATGGATTCTTGAAACGAAATGTAATCCTGATGGAACGATTGATCAGGACAAGGCCAGGTTGTTGGCTAAAGGATACCGACAAAAGGAAGGACTTGAATTCTTTGACACGTATTCTCATGTCTCGAGAATGACATCAATAAGAACACTTATTTCCATCGTCGCTCTGCATAATCTTGAAATCCATCAAACGGATATCAAGACGGTATTCTCCATTGGAGGAGAAAATCTATATGGAACAATCCGAGGGATTTATTATTCCTGGACAAGAAAAGAAGGTGTGCAGATTGGTTAAGTCACTTTATGGGTTTAAGCAAGCCCCTAAACAATGACATGAAAAGTTTGACAAAACCATGTAAATAAATGGTTTCAAGAACAATGAAGAAGACACTTGTGTCTACTTCAAGAGCACACCAAAAGCATATGTGATAGTGTGCTTATATGTTGATGACATGTTAATAATGGGTAGTACTCATAATACTATTATGAATACAACAAAAATGTTGATGAAACATTTTGATATAAAGAATTTGGGATCATCAGATGTTGTTCTAGGAATTAGAATCACAAGAACACCTGACGGACTTGCTTTGTCACAGTCTCACTATATAGAGACTATATTTAAGAAGTTCGAAGCATATGAAAGTACACCTGTCAAAACTCCATTGGACAATAGTCAACACTTGGTGAAGAATTGCGGAGAACCCGTATCCTAAATTGAATATGCCAGAATTATTGGATGTCTAATGTACATCAGCAATAGTATATGCTCGGATATCGCATGTGCCATAAATAAACTAAGTCGGTTCAATAGTAATCCAGGCAATGACTATTGGACGGCATTGACCAGAGTTTTAAGGTATTTGAAATATACTATGAACTATGGAGTACATCACACAAAAATTTCAGCTGTATTAGAGAGGAACAACGAAGCCAATTGGATATCCGAATCCCATGATACTAAGTTCATTACATCGTGTTAATTAACTAGCCAAGTAAATTTGATGTATTTCATAGAGGAAGGTTCCGAGCTACAAGCTACCTCTCCTGATGCAGTATCTTGCGCCTGGGATCTCTCAAAGTCTGTCTACATGCATTAATGTCATCCATGTGGGAGATTATAGGAAATCGCTCATCTTTGGACCGTATTATATGTATGTTCCCGTTATCGCAACATTGTAACTTTGGGCTCTTTATAAACTACGTTTGTACTAGATGAATATAGTATGTTTAATTTCTAGTAATCGACTTCAGGTAAATGAAATATTAATGTCTAAAGTTGATGGTGTGGAGAAAAGTGGATGCTTCCCAAATTGGAATTCTTGTAAGGGTACGCATCCCATATAAGGCTTAATGATAAAAAAGAGGTTGGGGCCCCAAGGAGTACCCAATTTTGTGGAAGGAAGAGGACTTAGGCATTGTCTAAGACACACACATGCACGGGAGCTGGCCTGGCCCGGCTCGGTTCGGTTTGGTTCAATTCGGATCGTATCGGATCGTGCGCCTATGGGCCCGCCCAACAGGTATATTAGTTTTTACTCGTGGACAATCCAGGCCTAGGCCCAATCCAAGAGCCCAGTTAAGCTCAGTCCAGTCAAACGCAGACTGAACAGTTACTAAACTATCACGTTTTTTCCTCCAAATCCATTTGCTGCGTTACCCTCCAAAAAGAAAATCCTTTCCAGCACAATAAATACAGGCTTTCAAAGCCTGCAATACACATACCGAATCCTACATAATCTCCTCAGTCATTGCATTCCTTTTCCTCTCTTCCTTTGACGTCCACTGTCTTCTGCATCCAGTGTTCGAGTCCAGTCCCGGAGAGTTCTGAACACCAAAGGGTAAGACGTTCCTTCTCGTTTAGTGTGCTCCTGTTCGAAGGTGTTTTGTTTACTCATTGTATCTAGGGAGGCAGATTGCCAGTAACTGATAGCGCCAGGGCGGGGCAATACTACCTTGAGGACAGAGGGTTTCTTTGCCTCAACTAAGTTTATTGTTTCTTGTTTTCTTATTCTTTTTCTTTTTTGATTAATCTGGACTAACCTTCTAACAATCTAAACATTTCAATATCCATCCTCGAGGGATCAATAA
>JAOVYX010010552.1:0-33438 GCA_035668315.1 Drosera spatulata | reverse complement strand
TGTGTTTGGAATTCAATTGAAGGGGACCTCAATGACAAATGAGTAAAACAAGCCGAATTATTTGCATCGAATGTATGTAATACAATTTCGAAGATAGGAGTAAAAATTATTGATAATTATCACATACGTATACGTTATAATTATTATGGAACGAATGAAATATTTTTTATAGAATAATGAGAATGTAGAAATAGTTGAACAAAGTGATTCCCGACATAGACAATAGCTATTTCACGATGTGTTTGGAATTCAATTGAAGGGGACCTCAATGACAAATGAGTAAAACAAGCCGAATTATTTGCATCGAATGTATGCAATACAATTTCAAAAATACAAGTAAAAATTATTGATAATTATCACATACGTATACGTTATAATTATTATGGAACGAATGAAATATTTTTTATATTCAATATTAATCTTATTTTGTAGATATTGATGTGTAGATTTCAAATATATATTTATTTTTAATATTTGATATATATATATATATATTAAAACTTACAAATGATTTTAAATATTATATAAAAAAATAATTAGAGGAAAAAAATGGGGTGTACGGAGGGTGTGAGTTTGGGAGGCGATTAACAATTTTCCTTTTAGATCCATTGTTATGTAACAAAGGAACCGTTTTCTACGCTCTCTTAGGCGAGCATGCGACACAAAACAACAAAAAGAAGAGATAATATTAAAATCAATGTATTGACATGGCAAGAAAATATAACAAGAAGAACGAAGCAATAAATAATGAAAAAATTATAGATCAGAGTCGGAAAAGAAAAAAAAACCCTGATGTACATACCATGGATGCGGACCTTATTTCCAATTTTTATCAAGTTGAGGAAAATATCATTCAATCTTTTTTGGGTCGAAAATATCATTCAATCTTAGACATGATGAAACGTAACAAGTAATCTCAAGTGCCGGTGGGACCATACTACTGGCTGCATTGATAAAATGGCTCCCATTAAAAACTTTGGGTTGGAACAACAGCCCATGGTTTCAAATATTTTTTCTTAAATTTTCTTACCACTTCTAGGACGTGCACGATTGTCCATATTGGTCATTTCAGTATAACATATGATTGCTTTCCTGTATGTTGTAGGTGGAAGTGAATCAGTGGTCCCCAAATATTTGACCCAAAGCAAAAGGTGAACAGGCAGATTTGCCTGTTTTAAAAAGCGTTGAGAAAGTGGGCCATTTATTTGAAATATGGGAAAGGCCCAGACTCAATTCTTACCAATTGTTCACTAAATTGATAAATGGCCCGACAGAATAAGCCCCAAGCCCAAATACTTGAAGATGATGATGAAAGAAATAATCTGCATTTGTTTCAGTCTACCTATCGAATCTATGTATCGATCACACGGTGGTACAGCATCATTTCTCGACTCAATCATTTAATAATTTTTTTATATCGATTTTATATATAAATTTGCACATTTTTTATATATTGATTTTTGATATTATATTCAAATATCAATATATTATTAATGTTTTTATATTATTTTTTATATGAAAAACATGGATTTGTGTTGTGTGTGTCTAATTAAAATCTAATGTCTGAGATTAAAACCCAATGAATGGTTGAGATTACGACATGAGTAATTTAATCTCAACCTTTCATTGATTTTGTTTTAATTACATCAATTGGATTTTAATTATATACACATGTCCTCCAAACCCTTATTATATATAAACATATAAAATAAATTTTATATTTATTGAAAAATAATTTTTATTATAAAATGGATTAAGAATCAATTTATATTCTCTAAAAGTGGCGAATAAAGTGAGGGATAACGTGAGGTAGGGATATGGGAAAAGAATCTGTTGGATAGATCAATTTTTTGTACAAATCCCTATATTTAGGGATACAAAAGGCTGCAGGGGACCTGCTGCAAGTTCTCTTAAGTCGTCGCTTTTATCTTTAACTAGATCTCTATTTGTGATTATATAATTTTTTATTGTGACGTATTATTTGATATTTTTTTATTAATAGTAAATAATTCGTCTTAGATTAAATATTTATATTATGTATTATAAACTTCAATTTATCGATTATTTATATATTATTCAATTATAACGAACTTCTAGTATTGGACAATATATTAAGCCATCAATATGATTTTTCAAATGAACATTGCAAATGAGATTGTCAATGTACAAATCGAAAATCTGTAATATTGTTACGATAATGAATCTTTTAATGATTTTAATTAATTCATTATCAAATTAATCAATAAAAAAAATCATATTTGGATGATTATTATCCAATAAAAATGAACATGTGGATGACTAACAAAGAAAAAATTCTTATATTTTCATTATATATTTATAATGATTTATCACAATTTTGGGGAATCAGAATCGAGGATCTGATTGACGAATTAGAGGCAGCTGAGGCTAGATGGTGGTAACGGTGAGGAAAATCATGGTTTTCTGTGTTAGCTTGAAAATGTTGATCAATAATCTTCTTTTATTGACTGTACAACTTTTATTACATGAAGCTACTAACGTTTGTTTAGATCTTTACCATACATAAAGTTTATGTGATAGTGACCACGAGGGCAAATTTTCATATCATAGATCCTATATAACACTGTTACTTGTAGCGTTAGGTAACAAGTCTTCCTGGGCGAATTTTGGTATATGTCATTAAACGATCACAAAAATGGTTATTCGTCTACTCGATAAATATAAATCATGATATCTAAATTTGACATATGCCACATAAAAAAAGCATCATGATATTTTAATGAAACATTGAGTTATACAAAATATATGTTGAATGACATGGATATTGCATAATTAAATTTTATAGATGAGAATTAAATGGTAGGGTAATTGAATTGCTGTCATCCACTATGATCTAAACGTCAGGAATTTGAACTCCTCTGAAAGGCTATATTTTTAATTTTCCAACCCTGTACATGCAGGGATTTCAAAAGAGCCGAGGAGATTCTTTTAGCACCTGTAGTTGAGGCATAGGCTCCTATGGTAAATATAAGCGTGGAGAGTCAGGTAATGTATTGTCATTTTATTTTTTATTTTCATTTTGTCTTTTTCTTATCGCCGAAGGGAAACCAATCTCCTACCTGTGATGTACCTTATGCATGAACCAGTGGGAAGATTACGTCTTGCTTGCCCCAGTGCTTTCTCTTTATGCTTGAAATTGCCTGCTTTCTATCGCAGATTTTGTATCACACTCCAAAATCATTCTTTTCTCACTGGGATGATGAGAAAGGCAGTTATATCTTTAGTACTCAGGATCTCCCTTTCTTTGTAAGTTATCACAGAAATGCCAATTATTCGTTGTTGGTTATGAATTGTTCTTTTGTGGAAAGTTGTTTTCCGTTGGTGTTATCATGAGCATCTAAACTTATTGTTGTAGGTGAACTCGAATGAGTGGCATTTGGATACATCTGTTGCTGCTGGTGGCCGTTCCAAAGTACTGCACATAGTAATGTATATTCCTTGATTTACTGCATAACTTTGATTTTAAAAAAAAGGGTTGTTAGTTGCGCGCTTATAGTATCCCATATTTTACTTCTATATGACTGGGATGAATCATATGTTTCGGACAGTTGCTAGGTACTCTTCTCTCTTCTGTTAGCCTAAATTTAGCTTTATAAAAGTTTTTAATGTTGTCCTGCACCAACTTATCTGCCACACAGAAGTTTTTAATGTTGTCATACTTCTGTGTTTCATAACTTCGGATGATATATTTGAGGATCAAAATAGATTATGAGTTTATGTATGAGAAGCGATCATGGTGCTGACAGACCCAAGATGGCTGTTTTCGACACTCATTATATGTTTGTATTCTTAAATGTAAATCGGGCTGTCTGTGATTGTCCTTTGCATCTGCAAATCTTACTTGAACCTCTCAACCTCCTGTTCGTCAATTTTATATGGCCAGGTACATACCATCTGCGAAGGAATGCCCTCTTTTGTTGCAACTTCCAGATGGAAAGGTTTCTAAGACAAACAGCTTTATATCCCCGGTGTGTGCCAGTTTCGTATCGCCTTATTTTTTTCCAGCTTTGTTACCTTGGCTAAGAGAGATTATCTAACTTTTGGCGTCCTCTAGATGTGGGGAGGTGTTATTATATGGAACCCATCGGATTGTTCAAGGACCTCAGATATTGAGCATTCTCTGAGACGCAAAATTCCTTTCCCGGTATGCTGAGCAGGGTAAATATGATGAATTTTGGTCCAAATCTCAGATTGTTCTTTCAGACACCTGACTTTTTTTGCTGCATCTCTAACTGTATCATGTCAATGTCTTCCAATTTGGCTATTCCCGTCCATTGTTGTGGAAGTTCCTCTCAGTTTTTCAATAAAGTGTGGCTATTTTTCTCTATTTCAAGCACTTTTTCAGCAGTGGTTTTTCCAAAGCCGTAATGTGTCCCCACGTTCATGTCCATCAATTTTTTCCCTGAATCTGATGGTTGTAATCTGATTCAGGATCTAGTGGAGGTATTTGAAGTTTTCATGGGACAGTTACGGCGACTGTTTGGCCTCGGTTCAGAGAGTGTTTATGTTGGTATGCCAGGCTCTGTCAACTTTCTACCAAGTGAAAGAGGCTTTACAGAACGGTAAGTTTTTCGAACTTCTATCATATATTTAGTGGTCTGATTCAAGCATGACTTGTTCTACTTGTCACATGATTTGATTTGCCCACAAAGTTGGGGATTTCTTATGGGCATGGTGTTCGTAGTCTGTCAAGGTTGTATCATCAAGAATGATAAGAATGAAAAAAAATAAACAAAATAAAATAAAATCAATGTGTGCAATAGACTTTAAAAAAAAAAAAAACCTAGTTGACCATAAACACTCATCTTTTCAACGTGGTTGTCTCATTCTACGTTTAATCTAGTTTTCTTGTTTGCATAGCAAGTTTTCTAGTTTTGCTTGTTTGGACGTTATGCTGACTTGCTGAGTATTTTATGTACCATGATTAATGGATGATGTAAATTTCATTGTTCTTGTATATTGGTGAAGTCAGTTGATTTTTTCCGATTTTGAACATGGGAGACTGTTGGTTACGCTTGACAATATGTTCTATTCTAGGGAATTGGATGTATTATCACAGCAACATACATGTTTCAATCTGCAATCTTGCGCAACTACCCTTGGATCCCTTTCCAGATTGGTATGTCGTGCAATGCAATGATCACAGTATTGCTAATATTTTAACTTCCAAGTAGTTAGATGTTCAGTTAATTACCAATTTTGTTTTCCCTTACAGGTTCAATCACTTCCTAGGATGATCATAATTGATGAGATAGGAAAGCAGGTGAGTTCCATGTGCAAGCATGGTGTTTTAATCACCTGATTTTGCTCGTCTTCTGTAACCTTACCAGGATGAAATTGCATGACTGTTTCAGTAGAGAACTTAATTAGCTTGCCAATCTACATCTGCAGGTGAAATTTTCTTTACAGAAAGCAAATTTGGCGCAGGGTAATGCTTCCCTGGGAATATATGATGCGTCTGCTGGTTAGTTTCTCGTTGTGACAAATGCGATGGTTTATTTTATTTGGTTCAAATTGAACATAATGTGTAATAGTGGCTTATTCATCTGTTGTTTGACAGCGTCTTCGAGACAAGCGAGGTCTCTTGCAGAGGATGCATTTCTTCACCCCTCTATAATGTCTGTGAGCTACTGTTCATTTGAGCATTGCTTCGCTGTTTACTCGGTTAGTTGCTTCGCCTATGTTGTTTCTTGATTACTTCACCCTTCTATTCTATCTGGTAGCTAGGATTCAACTATTCATTTGAACATGAACTGGCTTTCTTGATTCAATTCGTTGTTTTATGTAATTTTCATGTGTGAGTGCATGTTATGCTTCTAGTAACACATTGTGCTCGAAATTCGTGTATTCACTGGTCTCATGGTAAAATTGTTTTGTTTCGCTCCGTTGATTGTTGCTCATACACATGCTCTTCTTTGTTGCAGCCTTTCTACCGGTGTTGCTGCATGTAGTCATTGCAGCTATCAAAGAATGCAGAAGGCACAAGCATGTACCGAAATTCGTCGTCGCGTGATCCGAGACAATCTCAGAATCGCTGAAGAAGAGAGGATTCAGAACTCCAGGAAAATCAGGAGAATTTAACCAGTGCCCCTGGAGGTATTATATACTCTGAAGTTCTCATGGTTTTATGTTTCCACTGCTCCATGATTTGTACATATTACTGGTTGGAAGAATACGACGACTGTAACACCCTGAATCTGAAAATTATTTTGACGATTCAATTCGAAGCTTGTCATTGAACTTGATAAGGAAAAAGTTACAGAACACTGAAAAAGGATCCGTAGAGTCGAACTAGTTAGACTTCAACTGTGCAGAGCGCAGCTAGTCCCGCAACTCAGAAGTGAGGACGAGACACCGAACTCCCTCTTCGCCAAGTCGAACTCCACCAGGTTATCCTCCAGCCACTTCCCTCCGATCACCACCGCCGTCCTCACTCCAACGCTGCCATCCACCAACGACAAGCATTCCACCTTCGCCACCACTGTCATCAGATTCTCCCCACATATCCTCCACCTCGCATTCTTCCCCTGCAGCTTGTTTCCTAACACCAAATCCACCACCAGCCCCATCGCCCCTTTCCCCCTCGACCTGAAACAGACCCCGAACGCACCCGTCCCCGCCACCCTCTCCATCCCCGACGCCTTTGCCCTTCCCACGAAAACCTCTACAAGGGCGGAGTATATCTCCGAGTGTAGGACCGTGTAGGGGTCAAAGGTACTGATCTTGGTCCCGCCGTTGCCATCGTGATCAAAAAACAGCAACGACGAGTTTAACCGGACGTTCACTCCCTGGACCTCGATCCCCGTCAGCTTGACGAAGTACTCGAATGACGGATCCCCAACCGTGTATATGGGTGCGGTGCTATTCGGGTTCGTGATCATCAGCATCGTCACCAACCCGACCTTCCCGACCTTCGACAGCAGGTTGTAGGGCCCGCCGCCCAAGTAGACGGCTCCGGGAGCGGTGGAAGTTGATGATGGGAGGCAGAGTGCAAATCTGTGAGGGAGAGCCGGAGAGCCAAGGAGACCGTTGAGTGGAGGGCCACGTGGGTCCGGGCAAGGGTTAGTATCCACTTGGCGTGCTGTGAGAGGTTCTTGAGTGGGCCCGCGCCAGAGCACGTGAATGGGTAGTTAGGGACACGGGTGGGTCCCAGATGAATGACACCGTGGTATCCGTATCCATTGAACACTGTGATGGAGTCCTTGACCAGGCCGGCGGAGTGGAGTCCGTCGCTCCACGGGGAATATGCGACACCCCTGCAAGTGTGATTGTTACAGCTCGGCTTGGCGGGGCCGGAGCAGCTGACGCATCCGAGGCTATCGGAGGCGGTATAGCCGGAAATGTCACAGGCGAACCAGGAGAAGGCGTTGCCGAGGTCCACGACGAGGTTGACGTGGACGGACGGGGTTCCGACGAGGAATGTGGTGTAGTATTGGAGCTTCGCGGTGTCCTTGGTGATCGGGAGGAGGAATGTGCCCCGGTGCCGACGGAGACTAGCAAGGTGGCGATGGTGAGGAAGTGATGGTGGAGTAGAAGGTGAGAAGAGGCCATTTCAGTGTTGGAGTGTTGGAGTGTTGGGTGGTGACTAAGTGTGAGATTGAGTTGCCCATTTTACATTCTATCCTATATATAATGGCTCTGGTCCTGTTACAAATAGTGTTCATTATGCCTAAATTTTTTTAATCATTTAGTTAACAAAAATTATAAATGAAATTGTTTTACTGATAAATCGTTTTTTTTCTAATCATAAGGTCAGGGATTAAACATATGAAAATATCACGGAATAATCTTTCTATATGAAAATAAGGATAATATCTGTATATATTATTCTTTTTTATAAGGATGCTCTTCTCACATTCTACATCTAACTTAACGAAATTATATGAATATGTTTTTTTCCCTTTTCTTTATTTACTTGGACCAACGTTACTAGATGCCAAGAGAATGTTCTTGGATCCCCCCAAACAGTAGATATTTTTGTGGACAACTTGCTAATTGTAAAAGTTGGAACACTGGCAAATGGCGGTGTATCCATTTAAGATGCAAATATGAACAACAAGAAAATGAAATAATGATACAGCGTCTTCCAACTTTGAATCGGGTCAGAATCCCACATGAAACAAGATTATTCAATTACTGACAAAGAGCACGCCGAATATAAACTAGTGCGGTAAATTAGTTGTAAAGGCAAAAGGCACGTGAAACTATAATGCGAAACCACTTCACAAATAGATGCAAAGTTGAAAAGTTCTAGATTAGAAATTTTAAAATACACGACGATATCTCTAATAATAAACAAACAGAAAAAGGGGCGGTAGTTGGGACAAGGATAAGAGCTGAGAGGATCGCAGGATCCGAAAATGGCAGAAATCCTAATGCAGAAACATCGAACAACAACAGATCGATGTATATCTGCAATGCATCGCATAAACAAACCGCATAACATGAACAAGGAGTGAAACAAAGCATATCATGAACAAGAAGTGGAACAAAGCCAAAAGAACTCGTAATGCGATAACCACAGCCATCTAGATTCTAGACAAACTAGAGTACCTGCTTCATTTGTTTGATGGCTAAACAGTAGCACTTATGTAAGCAATGGAGACCAGAATCGTAACACGAATTTGGACAAGAAGACAGCGGAAATGGGAAACACCTTGTTGCGAATTCAAGGGTTCCTTCCAGCCAAAAAGTGAAACATTTCGTAACAAGATTCAGGCCCTTGAATTAAACGAACCAGCCATCAGTATACTCTATACTTAAGAAGGTCGAGACACTGTACAATATTAAGAAAATTCAACAGAATGGTAGTATCTCTCAAGAGAGATGGTACAGAGGGAAGAATTTACAGTGAAGTAAATGAAAATCATGTCTCGTGGCCCTCGTCACGATCCTCTTGAGCTGGATCTATCTTCACTATGAAAGGCTGCTGGGTGTCAGTTAAGTGATTGACCGACACAGGCAATGTCGGAGATGCAAGAAGACCATCGTCGTTTTCTAGCAAAGCTTTATCTAATGCGTTCTTCGCCACTCTTGTGACACAAACTATCAGAATGACTGCAACAGAAAACCACGAAATTCAGTATCAGAAATTAGTAACCAACTATGTTGCATCATCATTCATCAACAGAACAGAAGAACTAGAAAGTTCTGTTGTAGGGGAAATTTTCCAAGCAAGAGTAGCCAATTAAGATGCGTACCTGACACTAGTAGACTTGTCACAAGGAATATCTGCATTGAGAATGAAACAAACGAGTAAAATACATCGCTTTGGGTACACAAAATGGATACTAGTATTTCTACGTTATTCGAAAATTTCACTCACAATGGATGGAGCTAGTTGAGTAAGTAATCAATTCAAAAACTTATCAGGATCCAAACATGCATAAAGATATCATCTGATAGTAGCCGAGTCAAAACTATTTGGAAAGGCTACCAGGAAAATTGTGGCACCAAAATCACTCATGCAAATCGCTAATTATGGTATAAATTACATGGCAGGCTCGGGATCTTGGAAAATCTGCAGAACTCATTCAAGCATTCGACAATATGAAAAAACACAAAAAGGTAAAGTTTCTTACCCATCGGGATGGTGAGAACTCATGCCATCCATGTGTTACATCAGATAGATCCTTAAGAGTAGTTCCAACATACACTAATGCAAAAGTTATTGGCTGCAAAATAAAAGAAAGAAAGAAAAAAAAGGAATTATAAAAAGGGAATTCGGATTCAAAATCATAAATCCGAAAAAAAGGGGGTGTTTTTTTCTTTCTATTTTTATAATGTAGTAACAAACACGAGATTGCTGCCCATGAACAGTGTTCTGTAAAGCCAAATTGATGATAGCAACTAGCAAGTCTGAATAGGCCCAGTTGAAAATTTAGTAATTTACCATCATGCCTAACCAGGATGCGAGAGCATACTCCCACAACGGAACTGGAGTTACCGACAAGAGGTAGTTCAATATGTTGAATGGGAGTAAGGGAACCAGCCGAAGAAGCAAGACAATCTGCATGATGATGAAAAAGATAATTTAGCATATTGTCCTCAGATAGCAGTGGGAGATGGTGCAAGCTATGAGACATTACAAATCTGAATGGAAGTATCACATAAAATTTTATTTCAAGAAATATTTCTGGAACTGATCTGGATACTATATGCCTGACATAGCTGACTGCTTGAATTAGAAGACATGCATATTGGCATCTTAAGTTGCAGCAGACTTTTTCTGTCCTATGAGACAAAATGTCTATCCATGATCCTCCTAATATCCTTTTTGAGTTTTGACGCATTCATTGCAAATCACCAACATAATTTTCTACAACAACCCTCCAAAAACAACCTCAGGTTCACAGACCTCTGACTGATTCATCAGAACTCAAGATTAAATGCTCTAGGAAGGATTCAAATGAAATGTCTCACCAGATAAGAAAATCACTGTCTTACTTTCTCACAGTTCAGTTTTTGGGATCAAGGCAAATTCTTAGACAGATTCAGCATGATAGGATCCTGACAAGTACTAAAATTAAACAAATCGTCCTCACAACGCACATTTGGATGAATGCCTCATTCAATATGAGCTAGCCTTGTAGTAAATGTAGCCCAGAATCAACCACAATGGTGGCTTGCCAATGGGTCATACTGCAAGAATTTTCTTCCTCAAGTAAAATATACTTCCTCCGTCCCATATTAATCGTAATATTTTTCTATTTGATCAGTCTAACAAAAAATACAATCTTTTCTATTTTGATAACCTTTTAACATAAAAAAAATATCAAATCAATCTCATTTGCTACAGTACACCTACTATCTCCTCTCACAATTACTACAGTAAATCCCACTACCACCAAAAAAATATTTCTTTTTCATCAAAATTCATACAAATTCAACACTTGCATAAATTCTCGAGTCGGGTCAAAACGTTTCAATAAAAATGGGACGGAGGGAGTATTTTCTTTTAACAACCAGAATATAGGCCAGTGCATAAGCGGATGAAAAAAGGGAATGAAATTTGAACCTTAAAGCCTGATCTCTGAATTGCAATCGCAACAGCACGGAACTTTGGGTAATCTTTAATTTTTGAGAGAACATATGACCTCCCGATCTGTATGGAAATGAGAGGGGAAAAAATTATTACCACAAAAGAAACTCTAATACTTTGGATTTGGATAAAAATAAAACTTATATTCAGAAGATCATGCTCATACTTTACACTCTAGTCCAAATAGCATAATTGTACTACCCATCAAGTTCTCCAGCTTTTGAACACAGAAATCTAGGAGCTAAACGGTTCAAGCACCAGAGTAGCAAGTTAAGAAAAGGAATAGTGAGAAACTCACTGTTCTGCCCAACAGAAATGCTGCACTAGCACCAAGAGTCGCACCCAAAGAATCAGCTACAAATCCCACCGGCAAACCATACAGGTAACCGCCACCAAGCTGAAAAAAGGGAGAGTACATTTAGGAGGAAAATTGGAAACTAGAATCGTGTCCCTAGATAACTGAGCTCATGTCTCTCTAGCCTTTTCTCCCCCAAAATGATTTCATTCCATTGAAGGCCCCCTTGTGACGTACGAAGAACATGTCCAACTCATCTTGAACATTCTCTACTCATCTCCATGTCCATTGGGGCAACTTCTATTTAATTGACAGATCTCCAAATTACTGATCTTGTATTAAATATGTAATAAAAGATTGTAATACTGGTATTTCAAATTTGACAAATATCGGTGTCCCTCTGAAGGGCCCAATTCCATTGTTGGATACAGAATTTAGGATTAACATGTCCAAGCAATCACATGTAATGAATAAATCAATAGCAGCAAAAGGCTTGGAGCCTAAAGCAAATATTAATATTCAAGGACATAAAGAGAACAAAACTATCAACACGATGGTCAGAGAGAGGGTGCTTACAGTAAGTATTGATGCTGGAACTGCTAAAATAGTCAAAGGTACATATGCAACAGCCCTACATCAGAATGCAAAAAAATTGTTCAAGATTGAGGGGTACTTGAGAAAAATCGAGTCAGATGAATTAAAATTAAACACCACTCCACACGCCTTCCATGATCACTCCTAGCAGAGTCAAGTACATTCTTCTTCTTCGGTTACTGTTTTTGTTAATCTCTTATCTTCTATAGAAACAAGCGCAGCACCAACTGGGAAAACAACTCTAGGTGCAGCTATAACAGCATCACGAAAGGCGGACAGCGCAGACAAGCTTTGCTTTTTATACCTGAAACAAATGCATGATCCAAGATACTTACAGAACTAGTGGACCCCAGGGACCAAGATCTTCTTCTACCCATATCAAAAAGTTCTTTAGGATCTGCACCAGAAACAAAATATTTTGTAAAACAAGAGATGGAAAACATGGATCAACCCAAAGTTGATCAAGTGGCATTCACAGATATGTAGAAAGTAATTTGACATCGTACTCTTCTTCATGTATCTGACATCCCTGTAGTTTCTTAAAAGAACTTTTCACTTTCACATGCACCAAGCTACTTCCCCCAAAGTCCTAATTTAAACACACACAGGTTTCAATGCCTGTCCCTGGACTTCTCCAAGTTGTTACATTCGATGCGCTACACAATATACCTGATTAAGAATATGACCAACATAATACCCATTCCAATCCTCGAAACCCTTTATATCAACCAGATGGTAATCCACTAAACTAGTAAAAGGAAATTCAACAAATACGAACAATAACATAACCAAACCCTCCTGTATTTACTATTCTGCTGGTATATGTTTTCATAAATCACCCAGAACACAGCATTACACATCCCACTGAATGATTGGAGTTTGCTGCTATTTTCGTGTATGCGATTCCATGAACTAGCACAAAACCATTGTTGCTACTAAGTACTGTCACAGCACCAAACTTAGCAACTCCTATGCTCCTATTTCCATCTCTTTTTCTTTGATCCCAAAAAATGCAGTCATCAATTTCCCATGGTGACACGAAACTAAGATCTCACTCAAACAATCGTACAATAGAGCTAAGAAAAATACTACAGACACTCTCTTTTGGATACTCTCCAATCTTAACCTTTGATTTTTCATGGGACCCAATTGAAAGCGAGTGCACAAACAACTGCAATTAGCATTTCTCACAGAGCTAATAATGAGCCAGGATCAACCCCAAGCGGCTTACGAAACAATGTACAAACCAAACAAATATTTAACTACATGCTTCGAACCTCACCCCAATCATAATCAATTCAACATTTCAATCAAATCATCATTTCAATCAAATTTCTAACACAATTATGTTCAACAACCTTCTCGATCGGCAAGGTAAAACACGCGGTGGCGATCGCGGCGAGAAGAAAAAGCAAAACCGTAACCCTAACACAAGAGAACCAAGAGAACTCCATCAGCGGCTTCAACCGTCCGCGCCACGTCCCCCGACAATTGCCGCCGCCGTCGCCGTCGCCGTCCGCCCCTTCCCTGCTTGTCCTCATGCACAGTCTCGGCCTCAACCCTCCTCCTACTCCTCCCACCTCCACGTTTGCCAGCTTCAAACAACCCTAATGAGAAATTTTGGGGGAAAATGAATCGATTGATTTCGAGATCTTAGGTTTCCATTTGTGGAGATTAGGGATTTAATTGATTGGATTAGATTTGGGATTGGATTTTTTTGGGTAGGTTTTGGATTTGGGGAAATTTGGGAAAGGGGATGAAAGGGTTGCGTGGAAGGTGTGGTGCGATGGGTTCAACGGCCAGTCCGCCGGATTCAGCTTCTCGTGAACCGCTTCGCTTGGTTGATGGCGATGCGTGAAATGTTATTTTATCCAACATGATCGTACTGTTTATATCTTTCGATCGTGTTTCATACTATAAATAATATTTATATATTTAAATTATTTTTAAAAATATATAATGTATAATAATAAATTATTTATATAAAAATATTAAAATAATCATAATTTGATATAATATATTCAGTATCTTCTTTCATAACTATTATAGTAAATTTCATTATCATAAAAAAAATATTATTTTTTATCAAATTCTACACAAATTCATCACACATAAATCCGACGATTCGTGTATTGATGGTGATTATATTGATGGATTTTAACAATAATGTCTTCATGTAGACAAGTTAATTCGATTTATGTTAATCCATGTCTTAAAACGATCATCTTGTGATGGATGGAATATAATATTTGCAGGACGAACATGTTATAATTCTCTTTTGATAATCCTACTCTAAGTCACCAAATTAGTCATTCCTTCATATATTTGAGCTTTTACGGGACAAGGGCAACAGCCAAACTCAACTGATTAATTGAATGTGTCCTCGGCCCAAAACCATGAGAGCGCCATTTGGGCCTCGGTTATCAAAGAGAAAGAAGACCAAGGTTCATCATTGAACCATCTTCACCAATTCATTGGATTAGCATGACCAATACAGATTATATCAACATCATGAATAGTTATCATGGTTCAATTGATATCTTGATGATCGATTCTCGATTTTGAACGCCCCATCTGATGCGACACTGAGATGGGTTTCCTATGGATGCTTATACAGTGAAGTTCACCGTAACACCAAACGGCAATTTTATCATCGAAACCTGATGTTCAGTTCAATCATGATTGCTCAATCACATTATCGGTTTTAGCTGTGCCATACACGAAGGGGTCTGTTCTTTTCATAGAATCCTGAAGCGAATCTCATGAAGGTACTTGTATAGCAGTATTAAGCACGGGAACTTGGGAAAAGTTCCGGATTGGATTGGGACGAAAAGTTCACCTGTTCAATATGCGTCGATCGTCCCATGATTCCTCCAATATCTACGACGACGACAAGTCCGTGTTCTTATGCGAAGAAAACGATAACTTTAAGAAGTTTGGAGCAAGATAAGTTGTCCAGGCACAAATGAATTTGAGCTGTAGAGCACTTGAATTTTCTTATTAATTCCCCGTCACTATTAACGATTATCCTTATGTTCCACTCATAAAAATCTACTCTATGCACAAATATTTTAACAACTTGGTCCACTCGGATAATGTTAAGAAACACATATCCATTTCAATAATTGGCCGCATTTCTTAACAAGATTACAAATCATCCACTTCACTAGACTCCGCTTCTGAAACAACAATATTCATCTCTCATTCATGGTATCAAGCCAACAATCACACTTGTACAAGACAAAGAGAGAATAAAAAACAGAATAAAATGAAATATTTACCTAGGTTGTTCAATAAAATAAAAAATACTCCTCCGTCTTATGAAAAATAAAACACTATTTATCACGTATTCTGATACGTTATTTTTAATCACTAAACAATATGATATAAATTTTATTTTAACCTAAGATTATAATGTGTAATTAAAACTATCTTTGATATTTTATGATAATTTTGAAAAAAATATTATTTACTCGTTCCGCGAATCATTCATAATAAGATCAATTTTATCACTTATATGATAAATATTATATTTTTTATGGGATAAAGAAAGGAAAGTTCAATTCATAGAGCAAAGTGGTGATAGTGTGTAATGGGCTTCTTATCTTTCTATCCTGCATTGGCAACCTCCTCGAGACTGGACAATTGACTCTGGCCAACACACTCATCTTAAAAATAATTTTTGGACGATGCAAAACACATACATACACTACTACAATGAACTTACAAAACTTATATAACCTATTAAAAGTCCAAGCCTGATTTAAGATGACGTTTTACTCATCATTACATGCAATTATCTTTGAATTATAAATTGTACCGTACAAAAAGATACTGTCACAAGGACTCTTTTTGATGCGAATCATTCTTGGATCGAGTTCGATATGATAAGGACAAAATTCTTCAAACATCTGGTTTTTTCATATCAAAACTCGACCCGAGATTTACTTAAGAGGAACCAATTCAATCAAGCCTGAGATCACGCACAACTATCTCCTAATTAATATCCAAATCGTTGACTAAACGTACTCAAGATACTATATTATCAAGATCTAAAGCAACTTTTAAGCTCGGAGAAAAGAAATGCAATAACGGATGGCTATTATCGTGAGAGAAGATGCAGCAACTTTTCTGCAAAAATCAACAAAAGCAACTCGAGACAAGCAACAAATTTGAGGAGAACCCACCAAGTGTTAACACCTCGACGCAATCTGCAGTGATCTTTAAACGAACAACCTCTCACAGGCTCAATCTTGTGAAATACTCTCTCCAATCCAAAATTACTGCCGCACTTTACCCTGTCACATATATCGATCTAAAATTTGATATGCATATATCTTTTTATAAATTTATCGTGAAATATCAATGGTTGTATAAGTTATATATTTTAAATTTATACATGTTATGGAACGATCCGACATAATTTGATATGAGAACGAGACTTATATTCATAAGTATAAAATAATGCATTTTCTTTGGGTTTATAGTCTAACATGATGATAAGCGCTTCAACCCCTGTACAACGAGCAGCATCAAGATTCCGAAAACTGAGCGCGGATAAATCGGCATAGCCACCGTAAGGTAACAGAAGTTATTTGGATGCGTCTAAATTCAACTGGGATGAAATCACCAACGGAGAAGAGTCAACAGATGTCAATAGTTACAGGTACTTTATGAACGTTAATGAGAAGCTCAAGTTGATTTCAATGATTAAAAGGCAACTTGAGCCAGGTCAAAATCAACCTTAATTCTAACATTAAAGCGAAAGAGACTTGATTTTCATCGTTCAAGATGCATCCATAGCTGAAATGAGCTGCCAATGAATCATGTTTTGGTCATGAAGGGCCTAAACTAGTGACTAAGGCTAATACAAAGCTTTCGTACCTGAAATAACCGGTTAGAAACCGAACCAGGATCAAGTCAAGACGGATAGATCCGAGGAGCAGGCGAGGCTTCCAATTCAGATCGGGGCAAACAAATCTGAAACCAAATCACAGATTGAAATAAGAGTCAGACTTTCGGATAAATCCGAGAAATGGTCTCTAACTGGCACGTAACGTCAATACGAGTAAGATCATGATTACCAGTGACATATGGAGCGTTAGTAATGACATCAACCATTCGCACCCGTTTTTTTATTTTTATCTTTATCCCTATTATATAATATTACAATATCATTTTTTTATATAAGAATTTAATTTTTCACCCAGTCACTCAACAGATTTCTTATATCGTTTCCTTATATTTTTTTTCAAGTTATTCATATACAAATTTTTTCATATCCATGTTTGTTATTAATATTTTTTATACACTATTTGTGATATATAAACATTCAATGATTTTTGTCATTAATAAAAATAAATAAAATTTTATTAAAAACAAAAATTTTAATGTTTTATAATAACAACAACAAATCAAACATTTATCCCATCAAGTAGGGTCGGCTACATGAATATGACGGCGTCATTCCAATCTGTCATGTACATCATCTTTTGTAAGATTATGATAGATCATATCATACTTCAAGGTTTTTCTCATAGTCTTTTAAGGTCTCCCTCGTTCTCTCTTGACAAACCTTCACATCTTTTAACAGAAGTTGTGACTGATTTGCGTTTTACATGATCATATCATCTTAGTCGTGACTCCCTCATCTAATCTTTTACTGAAACCACACTCATTTTTTATCTGATAACTTCATTTCGTATCCTATCTATTATTGTAAATTTTTTTAATATTTTATAAGTTTGAAAATTTATTTTAAATTATAATTAAAACTAATTTAAAATAATGATAAATGTGATATAAGAAATATATTTTTCATTCTCTTGAAATATGGATTTTTGATAGAGATAGAAAATAAGGATAAAAAAAACTAGGTAACCACGACCCATGACCCATTTCATTCCAAATTTCTAACCAACACAAATCGCAAACGGTGTGGCGATAGATCCATGCATCAGTCCCATAGAAGCCAAACATAATTATGGAAACAATGAATTCAGTTGAAAAATGAAAATTCATTTCCAGAAAGTAAAAGCCTTCAAGGAATGAGACTAATCATAAGTAGAATTCTGCTCCAGTTGATCTCGGCATGATTGTTTCTGTCGACTTGATCCATCAACTAAGGAGAAAAATATGAAGAATCGGCATCAGAGAGTACTTTTCCATAAATCAGTATACAAAGAAGACATGCTCAAGTAGGATAGTGAGGGGAACATTCCGAGCCATCGTCAACGCTAATTCGCAGTCAATATCGTGTTTCCAGGCAAAGGAATACCAACATATCTAGCATAACAGCGAAAAAACAAGCAACAGAAAACGGCTATAAAGGACAACTTCAATAGGATCGGGCCAAGGTGATCTTGCGCAGTCCATTCCAAGAGACCAGATGCGTCGTCAACGCTCATTTGTAGTAAGTATCATGTTTCCAGGTAAAGGAATGAAACACATCAAGCATAACAGCGAAAAAACAAGCAGCAGAAAAGGCTATATAAAGGGCAACTTCTGTAGGATCAGGCCAAGGTGATCTTGCGCAGTCCACTTTGAGACACCAGAAGAAGCATCGTCAACGCTTATTTGTAGTCGGTTTCATGGTGCCAGGTAAAGGAGTCAAACATATCTAGCATAACAGCGAAAAAACAAGCAGGGAAAAAGGGCTACAAAGGACAACTTTCATAGGACAGGGCCAAGGTGATCTTCCTCGATCCGTTCCCCATGTCGAGATATTGTTCGTTTTGGACTCGCCTTGACTAACCGGGCTTTCATCTTTAGTATTAAGTATGACCGTCCTCCACCACAACCAACGTGGACAACAACCCAGCAAATTTATATTGTCCGAAACCACTTATCCTCCGAATTTAAGCATATTACACATGATGTATTTCAGCTGTTCAGAACTCACATAAGATTTTACAGAAACTTCAATAGTTCCACAACGTTGGAGCCACAGCATGCTCAGGCAGTCAGGCGTGACCTAAGCGAGGTCAACATCTATGTGAAACATCAAGGCCAAAGCAAATAAAGCATGAGAAAGATAGATTAAAACTTCCTTTTTCCAACCACCTAACGCCAAGCAACCGGATTCATTAATTCCACAGTAAACACATTTTACGGAACAAGAACTATTGACTCATAGCTTCTTCTATGGTAACTGAACTCAGAATAACACAAAAACATCGACTTGCAACTCAACTCATCATAACCATATAACAGAACATGCTCGGTTACAAGCAACGTCAGAGCGTATTGATCCAAGTTCAGTTCGAGTTTTCGGCCGGGATCTAATCCTAGGAAAGTTCCCAATTTGGCGAAGAAAAACCAGTATCGGACAACACTTCAGAATATCAAAAGTTGAAGAGATAAAATACAGGCCTTATCAAAAACGAGATTCCACAAGAGGCAACTTAGTTCATTTCCTGCACGTGTAATGATAAGGGCCCACAGGTTGGAGTCACTCTAAGCTCCTCGTGTTAAACACGCATTTTCCAACCAGTATAAATACTTATCATCCATCTCAGTTCTAGCACAGCCTAACATCTCAACTTATCGTTCTTGCAAAAGCAAGAAGGAATTTCCCCTTCGTTTCAAGTTTCATTTGTGCCCACAATCATCTGGTCCTTGGTTGATACACACAATCATATAATTCCACTAGCCCTGCTTGAGGCTCATCAGGGCTCATAAGCCATTGCTTTCCCTTTGATTTGCAGGTTCATCCCCCTTCATCTCTCAACTCTGCAAATAGAAGAGTGGTTCTCTGTTTCCTCTTCAAGTTGCCGCAATAGCCCCAAAAAAATTCAGAGTGAAAGTTGGTGGTCCGACCGGACACTTGATCCCCGATCAAAATTGTGGCACAAACATAAGCCTATATATACCTCGCGAAAGTTCGGCATCCTACAGTACTCCGAACGTCTTTCTTAACTCCAGCTCTTCCAAGTTCCGACCCATTCTTAAGCTTTGTCATCCAAAGCTTATCGTTATTCTACAGCGTTCCGCTCTTGCCACGAAAACATGAATATTTCCTTCTCAGTTGCCTGCAAACAAGCACAACCTCTAGCGAGTTTCTCAGGACTCAACATGGGCTCCTACAACTTCCGGTATCAGAAAGAGAAGCTTGTATTCGTGATGGGAGCGACTGGAACAGGGAAGTCCAAACTCTCCATCGACTTAGCCACTCATTTCCCAGCGGAGATAATAAACTCTGATAAAATACAAGTCTACAAAGGGCTCAACATTGTCACCAACAAAGTCACGGAAGAAGAAACCCGCGGTATCCCACACCATCTTTTGGGGATTGTTGATCCTCATGAGGATTTCACGGCAACTGATTTCCGACACCATGCCACGGTTACTATTGAATCCATCCTAAGAAAGGACAAGGTCCCGATCATAGCGGGTGGCTCTAATTCCTATATTGAATCTCTAGTGCACGATGATGCCTATTTCCTGTCAAGATATGAGTGTTGCTTCCTATGGGTCGATGTATCCGTGCCTATCCTCAAATCCTTTGTGTCGGAGAGAGTTGATCGAATGGTCAAGGCTGGATTGGTTGAAGAGGTTAGAGGTGTCTATGATCCAAAAGCCGACTACACCAAAGGAATAAGGCGAGCAATCGGGGTTCCAGAAATGGACCTATTCTTTCGTGCAGAAGGGAAAGTAGATGCAGAAAGCTTGGACCAGCTTCTCGAAGAGGCAATCGACGAGATCAAAGACAATACCTATAAGTTAGCCGTTAAACAACGACAAAAGATTTGTCGCCTAAGGGACTTCTGGGGATGGAAGATGCACCATATAGACGCAACAGAAGTTTTCCTAAAGCATGGTAAAGAAGCTGAGAAAGCCTGGAAAAAACTGGTGTTCGATCCGAGCGCTATGATCGTGGATCAATTCCTACACGACCAAGCCAGATTCCGAACCATTTCACCGGCAACCAAAACTCCCGTTGTTAGAACGACTATGCCCATGACCGTTCTTGCAACCGTAACACACTAGACTGGGTGGAATGCTTTTTAGATCAACACCATGGTTACACACTTACACTGTCTTGCATATTCGTCTCTTGGCCTATTTTTCAGTTACATACTTCTCTTATCCTTTTGGTTATTGGATCGATGGGATCCTACAAAAAAGTTAAGGTTGTACAGTTGAGCACATTATAAAAAATAAAAACTAGAGATGGTCACTTACCTACAAGAACACCAGACGTCTATTTTGATCCCACTTGACCATTTACAAATAATTGCATAATAATGGGTGGGACTCCGCCATATACATAGAAAGCAAGCTCACCAACTATGTTGTGCCTTTTTATTTGGCTTGTAGCTTCCTCTTGATAAGTACACTTACCCCATATAACAGCTCGGCCTCGGTTGTCCTTATTTGTTTTGTGTGTTGGATTTTCATCGATTTGTACTACTAAATAATACTCCACAAAGAAATACAGGAACTCGAGCTCAACACCTATTATAATCAAAATCAAGGACAGGCCACAACATCACTTGTTTCTCTATATCCCATATCGTATCTCTCTGGTGATCCAATTCAGAATGGCCAAAGCTGTTGGGGAAGGCGAACCTATATTTTCCATAAATGAACTCGTGTTCAGCAGGTCTATTCCTGTCGAGACTTGAACCTATAAATCCTACATATTAATGTCTAATTGATAGATCAAGTTGGTTCTCTAGAGAAAATGCATCTTGGATGATTATTAGAAATCCTATTGATCCAATAATGATCAATCATGCAAAGTAGATATTTGCATAATCAAGTAAAAAGCAGGAAATATATGCACCTTGCTGGATGATAATAGCAAAGCATAAATTAACAGCATAACAATGGGCAAATTGAGTTCAGTTGAGCCTACCAAATTTACTGAAAACCAATAGCAATCTGGGATAGGTTCACAACAGGCCATACACCTCCACACAAAGAACCTGAAAATCAAACTTCAACATTTCAGACACAAGCTCTACTAAATTCATGTATTCTGATACACAACACAGTTTCCAGATATGCACAACAAGCTGCTCCTCACTATCTTCCAAAATAAGGATTAGTCTATTAGAATACAGATTTTCTTCCGCAGAAAAGTTTTGAATAACGTGCATTTGGCCCTTAGTAATGATGGGTAATGGGCGCCTCATGGCAAGATGCACGGTTAGGACCAAACGTTCGATTAAAAGTGATCACCAGATCGACGCGATATCATTGACGTCGACTGAACCATTTGAACCACTTATACTTGTACCCATCATAGTTGGCACAGAGAGCGGATGAAGGGAACCGATACAAATTGCACAAAAAAGGAAACAGTTGCACTTTCTCCATCATTCAATCTTTCTGTGACCTCCAAAATCCCCACCAAATAAGGAGATGGATATAGCATATTTGCATGGGACCAACATGAAGAAAATGGCACTATGTTTATAGCCTGGTTCAAAAATAGCCAGCATTGATCGATTAAAAAGCAAACTGGATCAGTCAAGAGCACATCAAACTCTATCAGTTGACACATCAAAGTGCAGCAAGCACAAAAATCGCGTAACATTGGCATATTTCGTTGTACTACTAAGCACCTAGTAATAAATGCTTGAATGTAGTTTACAATCAATTAAGGCATAGTTTAATTTACCCAGCAAAAAGGGTATCCGACAGAAAATGCATCGATGACACATTGACCTCACATGTTACTTGTGACTGATTCTGTTGGCACATAAGAAAATCCAAAGAAGTGCTGATTCAGTTGGTTCATGTCACTGAAGCCCATTTGCCCCCAATAGCCCCGAAACAAGGAGAACCATTTAAAATGACAAGCTCACTACATCCGCACTCAAGCTAATTCGGAAGAGGGCGGCAAGAAAAATCATAAAATAACAATGCCCTCTTAAAATAACTAAGCATCACGATACTACCTACAAGGCATTATTTTTCCGTTCTGCGCATGCATATTCTTGATAGTAAAAAGGCTAAGGCATATTAGGATAACCTGGCTTTGGCTTTGCACTACACATTTCCACAGAACTAGAGCACTTTGTCTTTCTAACAAAGAAGATGTAGATCAAAGAAGCGCATGCCACTTCCCCGATCATCATCCAACAAAGGTCATTCAAGCCAGCATGCAATTGAACAGACAAATTTCTCATCTTCCAAGAATATAATCTCTTCCTACTCAAAATCTGTTCAATAAGTCAGCTAGCTATGCACAAGAAGACAGACCACTAAGCATGCCAAACATGACGAGACGACGCGACAAACTGTCTGATTCTAGCACGCCAATCCCTTTTTGGATATAAACCTTTTCTAGGCTAAAGTCAGATCACATAGAGCCAAAAAGATAAAGGAAGAAAAGGCACTAAACCAAAACGAAAATCCAAATATGGAAGAGTCAACGTGCACAGCACCACAAACCATAACGAGAAAGAGACAAAAGAATCATCAAGTTTCCTAAGTCAGTATAAAAGCTGGAATGTCTATCCTAGCCCCGTCGTGTTCAGCCCAATTCTTTTAGTGATAAAAGAATGGACTTAGTATAGTAGTAATATAGTAATGTATAAACCTCACATTCCGTTGACGACTGATTTGTCACGGTTCTTCATAGTTTTCACCTTCGTCTGATGACTTGATTTAAATGGGATTGTTGACACCCTCTGCAATCAGATTGATACCAATTAATCGGTTGAATTGAGATTCTGCAAACTGTAATTTTGAAAGGTGACCACACCTCAAACTCAACCAAAAAAAATAAAAAAATCAAGTACTACAAAACTCAAACTATGTACACCGAAATGCTTATGAGACCTCGTAACTATACTAGTATCAGTCGGATTCGAAGTATCATCACCTTAAAAAATGTGATTACTAACAGTGTGGAACTTGAGTTACTAAGGTTACAGCACTAAATGATCTTTTTCATCCATCGAAAGGTGAAAGGGAAACACAGGTGTATCTTAAAGCAACACATGCATATGAGCAGTGTCAATTACTGAAACACAGATTGCACACTGAACCAAAACCATTACCCATCCACTAGATCCCATTTCAAAGACTACTAGCAATTCCATGTATTGGTTCCACGCAACCAAATTAAATTTCCGAACAAATATCCGGTACGAAAAAGTTTTTTTCCAATTACGACAAGCCTTTTCCCTCCGAGCTTAGTCAATAAGCTCCATCTCCAGAGACCAAAGATAAGGAGCCTCATGCTGCTTCTAGAAAAGGTCACGGTTCTTATCGGATGACATGCGCACTAGTAATCTGTAAGCTATCTATAAACGAGCCCCAAATGGGATTTGCAAGATTGTTTCTGTCAATTGTATCTGAGAAGGCAAAAATTAAAATTGAACTAAATCTCTTCATCAGGTTCTCCTTTTGGAAGATTCTGATCCAAATGTACTTTTCCCCTAATAGTATACCGAAAGAAAGACTCTAGTGAGACAAGCAGCAGCTCACCCAAGATGCCAAATATTTTCAAAAATTGAAGCAGAGAACGGCTATGTTAAGGATCCATACAGGGCAAAGATAACCCTGAAACGTATTTCTATAACAAGGATAGAAGTGTGCCATCATTTTTTTTCGGTGAACTCAACACTTTCATATAAGCCTTGCAAACCTAGCAAAGAGAAAAAAAGATCTTTCTTAAATTCTTTCTTTCAGTCTCTATACAACTGCAAATAGAAGTAAATCCTTTGATTTCATGAGTGCCGGCCATCATCGGCTAGATATTTGTTCCACAAAATTTTATAATTCCATTATATCTGCTTGAAACTCATCAACAATAGAAATGATCGTAAGCTATAGTTTCACCCTAGCTAGCACACTTTTTCCAGAATCCCTTCTGAAAAATGTAGTAACAGTTCCAAGATTCATCCTCAGGTTGCCAGCAAAAGCCCTTGAAAATTTATATATAGTGAAGGCCAGCGGTCCAGCCCATTGATAATAAATACAGATACTCAGAGATATACAGATACTCAGAAATAAGTATGTACATCTCCGTCAGAGATATACAGATACTCAGAAATCATTTTCCGTGTCTCCAGATCTTCAAAGTTCCAACCCATTTTTCCACAGGAATCTATTCCCGTTGAAAAATCACCATCTATAACTGTCTAACTGCACATTCCTGGGCAAGCGAGAACATGATTATTTCCATCTCAATCTATAAACAAGCACACCGCTCAGTGAGTCTCCCATGACTCAGCATTGGCTCCTGCAACTCCAGAAATCACAATAACAGAACTCATCTTTGTGATTGGACCAAAATGTAACACGAAAGTGTATAGTCTAAACTCTCCGCCGACTTTCAAGATCCAAACACCACTGGTGATTTTATTCCTAATCATGTCGACAGAGGATCCTCCAACCCTTTATCCTCGTAGCATGAACCTGTCAACTTCAACAAAAATTCCAGGTCCTAAATCAAATAGTATTTCACTAACCAACTTCTTAAGCAACTAATCTCCGAGTATCACACTTAATACCAACTAATCGTCATTCCTTTTGCTGTCTGGCTTTCGAAAGTCACTCAGATAGATGTATTCCCTAAAACTAATTGCAAAAACATGCGACTTTGTCCCAACTCTTTTCTCCTCTAAGCGAACTGAAAGATACAAATCCATCAAGCTACTCACCAATTGACGTATCGCAAACCCTCCGCTAACAACTATCTTGGCTACAAATTCAACACCAATCCAGACAGTGTAACTTCAAGTCCTCAACCAATCTTTCAAACAATTCCGACTCCAGAGAGACCTAACTCGACAAATCGATTACACAATCCCGTGAAATCCAACTCTGTCACCATTTCAATTCTCGATGGAAACAAACTCTTAGCATTCAACTACGATGTAACATCGCATTCGACACCGATCGCAAACCTCAACAATTCAGCAACCAATCACAGCACATTCATTCTAAGACTACATTATCCTCGACGATACAGATTACACCAAATGAACATCAAAGATTCGAACGAGAGAGACGTGAATTAGTAGCAGATTTAGCGGATCTGTGCAGAAGCGGAGAAGAGAGCGCGATGGGGGCAAAATGCGGAGTACCTTTTAGGATTTCGCCATCTCCGCTTCGAATGCGAATTGAGATTCGCGTTGTGCTTTGCAGGTGCATTTCGAAGTATCAATAACCATTTGGCCACTTAGTTGATCACCGAGAAACTCTTAACTTAGACATTGATTGTGTCATCCAACAAAAACAGATAACCGAAGATGACGACTTCAATCTCAAATACTACATCTTAAATTTGAATCTTATTTATAATTTTTTTAAAGATGTTTTAAATTTAATCTTTTATAAATTGAGGTTTATAATAGATCGTATACGACGTTATTCAAAACTAAATCTTTGAATTCTAATTTGACAATTAAGTATATTGTATAGGATGTTGATTTTAATTATACGTAAGAATTGTGAAAAACTCATCATCTTTTTAAAAAATTTGCCAAAGACAATATATGAGTGTAATTAATATTTTGGCTCCAACATTACAACAGCCCCCATAATAGCGATAATGGCAATAATACATTGTTCTAATAACAAGGATTACTAGCTAGACACCTATACAAACGAAGAAGCAGAAAAAGCTCGACTAGCAATGAGCAATGTGACATTCCCACATTTACACATTGCTAATGTATCTTATCATACATGCTTCTATATACAAAAATCAAAGAATATGGAGAGTAAACCTAACTCACGTACAATCAAGAGTGCATTGTATCCTATAAGATGAACATATTTACCGACCAAAACATACAAACCTAGGAGTTCTTCTGTCGACGCAGAAGCATCGATATGCACATCTTGATAATGCAGAGCTTCCCTTTCTGCTGCTTAGCTCCTTTCTTCCACTTCGAGAATCTCTCGCTCATCCATCCCATTTTCATCAGCTCAACGATCGCGATCAAACTCCTTCTCTATAGTTTTCTTCCTTCTCTGTAAGCTAAACTAGCAATGCGCAGTGTTTAAGCTTTTACACTAATTGGTTGTACCTAATACTATTATTTTATTTTATGATATAAAAGGACCTACACCATGCGGGCAATGACATTCCATGGTTGAGATAACTAGGTACCATGTGATTTTTGATACTATACACAATCCTAGACCTTTTTTTTTTTTTGTTTTTTTTTGTGATGAGGGTATCCGCATCAGCTCGTGCGCACCGTGATTAATCCTTCGGATACTAACAAGATGCCCCCCATCAGCATCAGATAAACCTTTGACCAAAGTCAATGGGCGTGGCCAACCTGGATTTTGAGGCTAGTGAGATTTGAACCCAAAATCTTCAAGAAGAACGTTGAGTCAAACACCACTAGACCAAGTTGGTTTACACTGTCCTAGACTGTTGTTCGTCACGTGCCCCCAAAAGTATATATAGTATTTTTTTATCCTAATTTAATTACATCATTTTTTTAATCTCAATATAAATACTTCATTCGTCCCAGATTAATCGAAATATTTTGACTCAGTACGAAAATTTATATAGATGTTGAATTTGTGTGGATTTTGATGAAGAATGAATATTTTTTTGATGATAGTGGGGTTTACTGTATCAATTATGAGATAAATTAGTGGGTATACCGTAACAGATGAGATTGATTTGATACACCCTCCGTCTCAACAGAATTACAATCATTTGATTTGATATAATAATTAATATGTGTGTTATTTTTTGGTGTAAAAAGTAAATTACTATTTGATTTTTGTGAGTGAGAGAAGTAAGAAAAAAAAGGAAGAAAAAAAATGGTGAGATGGATTTATGTGATATAAAATAAATAGTAAGGGTGTTTTGATATTTTTGTATGAAAAAGATTTTCAAATAAGATAAGGTTGCAATTTAGTTGAAACGATCCAATTTAGTAAGTGTTATAATTTTATTGGGATAAAGAAAGCATTTTCTTATGGTAAAAGACTATAAAAAATGAAAACGTTTTATTTATTTTGAGACTGATAAAAAAGAAAAACGTTTCAATTAATTTGGAAGAGAGAGAGTATAATATTTATATTATTTTCTTATTTGTTAATGAATTTATATTAATATAATCAAACTATCTCACCATCTTATTTTTCCTCATCTTTCATTTTCTCTCCCAAATCCCACTTACATCTTACAACCTTTAAACAAAATATTCTTTTTTCATCAAATTCCATATAAATTGAACATACACATAAAATCTCGCGTCAAATCAAATCGTTATAATTAAATTAAGATGAAGATAATATAAAATAATTTTTTGAATTCGTGCTTATAATTTTTGTAACCACAACTTATCATGATGGATTATCTTTAATTCCACAAAGTTTGTATCATCATCAAATCAAAGCAATTTGTCAAAAGTTATGAGCCTTTGGAGTCTTTTCTTTCGTTTCATTGTGCCAATCCACACATCTACCACATTCATTAGTTTTAGAAATTTTAATGATCGTCGAATCCTTAGGCCATGTTTGGAGCCGAATTCCCTTGCTTTACAATCCAAATATCCATCTTCCATCACCCAAAAAATAAAAATAAAACCTCAAATTTTTGCATTCAAAAAAGTGAACAGTAAAATGACAGCATCAAAGAAGGACAGCAGATGATCCCTTTCCGTATCGGCCCACATGACCTCGCATATATTTTTGATTTAATATTTCAGAGCTGTCGAATTTTCGATAATAAATTACTTTTGATATAGTGTTTCAATTCTTCGTTATTGCCTACATGAATATGATTGGTCAAGTTAAAACGCACATTGTGATAAAATTCCAATTGTAGTCAAGAGACGTCATTTACTCATCAGCATACACGTTTATCGTGGTTCAGAGTCATGAATCATGATATCGTCTAACCCCATTGGAAGTGTACATTTTTCCCTGAATGTTGTATGCGCGTGCTATACAATGATAAACTAATTCTCAATTTAATTATAGTTTCAATTTAATTATAACGATTTGATCCGATATAAAATTTTATATGTGTATTAAATTTATGTAAAATTTGATAAAAAAGAATATTTTTTTAAAATAGTGGGATGTAGGTGAGATTTATGAAAAAATAAGATGATGAGATAATTTGATTATATTAATATAAATTCATTATCAAATAAAAAAATAAAATAATTATATTTATATTATGATTAATAAAAAATATTATAATTAAATTGAGAAGAAAAAAATATTTAAATAACATGTGAGTCAGGTATCATGAGTGTTTCTCATCATAATGGGTCCAAGATATAGATGTTCATTAATATCATAATGTTAGCTTTATAATGCCGCAATGTAAATTATTTGAGATAACGATGATATAATGACCAAATATTGTACTATCTGCTTGCGAGGTTGTTATGCTAAAAAAGAAACACAGCCGACAATTAACAGTTAAGCTAGCTGCTTCCTTGATTGTCATTGACAATGTACAAGTATAGCCATTTATCATTAAGCACAAGTCCCCTTACGCACAACATATGTGAAATGTTTTTGGTTATTGCTAGTCCCACCGCGGCGACGAAATTTGCTAACAAAATGGGACCTTGGGGTGTCTCTTTAGTGTTTCCACCAGCATTCTGTCCTTGTGACACCCATATGGTACTACGTTCGAATTACATTCAAGTATTATTGTTATCCGTGATATCGTGTTAAATATGAATGATATATGATGAGAGTGTTGTCCATAAGGACTATATGTCTCGTGACCAAAGTCACAATTATGCGCTCTCGATATTGACTTCGTGAGATTAAAAAAAAAAAAACAATGACAATGTTAATTAAACCAATAACCTAGATTTTCATAAAAAACCTAAAAAAAAAAATAAAAAAAAATCAACAACCTAGATATTATAGTCATGGAGCTTGACCATACCTACACAGTACGGACAACATAAATCGACGTAAAGAATGTTTCTCAGAAGTATCAAAAGATATATTACATCCTGTCTCAAAATTACTTAACATGATTGATGAACACAAAAAATAAGAATATCGGTTTTCATAGAAAAGATAAGATTATATAAATACGAAAAAGAAGGTAATGACGAAATAGAAATACAAAAAGATAAAACTCCCTTATCTTGAAAATTATCTTAGAATATGAAAGATAATTTTCTAAAAGATAAGTTATCTTAGTAGCATAATACAAGGCCTATAAATAGGAAGAGGTTAAAGGACAACTTCTTAATCCGATATTCACATATACATATTTTTAATACAAAGTTATCACGATTCTCCTACTTTGGTTTTGGTTATTAACAGACGATTCCGTCATCAATATCAACTAGATCGGCGATTCTCATTTGTACGATCTTATCACTGTTTTTGGTACAAACAGATTGACACGTCAGGTAGGGATCCTCTGACTCAATGACGAGAAAAACTCGAAGTCGGACAAATCAGGAGGTCGGATAAATCGATCTCCAAAGGACAGAAGACGAAGAGCAACACACGTCAGAAACCCAAAACGGGAAGCAGAACAATTCAATAATCAGAAGTCAAGAAGAAGAACAGAATCAAAGCCAAATAGCTCTTGGGATGCAAACTCTATTCGAAGAACTTAAAAAAGAGATGCAAAAATCGGTAGAGAAAACTATTAAAAAGCTGATGACAATAAATCAAGCCGAGGACTACCATCCCTTGAAACAACAAGAGCGAGAGCAAGCCGAGATCGAAGAAAGGGAGATAAGAGATGAACCATCAAAGTTAAATCTCGCTTTCAAGGCAGAGCATGGGATGCCTTCAAATAACCCGATAAGTCGATTTGACTTAGATAAGGAGGAGGAATGTAACCCGAAAACCCAAGGACCGAACAACGACATAGCTAGCATGATCCGGCAGATGATCGAAAAGAAACTGGGGGGTCTAGAAAAAACTGAAGAAAAAAGAGTATCTCCTTTCTCTGAAAGGATACTCCAGGGAAAGCCACCGAACCGATTTAAAGTGCCATAATTCGAAATCTACGATGGACTGATCCAAACACCCATATTCAGAATTACGAGTCACTCATGGATATTTATGGAGCCGATGAAGTAATCTTGTGTAAAGTCTTCCCAACAACTCTAAAAGGAGCCGCTCGTTCGTGGTTCCATAACCTTCCACCGTCCCGTATAGACTCATCCACAGATCTTGCAAAGTTGTTCGCAAGGCACTTCGTCTACACTCGAGGAACCAGAGTAAACCTTGAATCACTTACGGCAGATTTACCAGAAACCAGATGAGAAACTATCCGAATACATCAAGAGGTTTAACTTAGTAGCAGTAAAGACAGAGAATATAAACAAAGAGTTAAAATCAGAAGCACTCATCAACGGGGTCAGAAATTCGGATATATTTTATCAATTAAATTTGAAATCTCCTTGAAGTTACAATGATCTAATGGAGAAATTAAGTAGACATGAGGGGACGGAGGCCGCCATGCTTACCAGGGAAAGAGCAAAAGGAACAGGAAACCGACTTGACAGGTTCCCATCAAGTAAGAACCAAGCTCGGCACAGTGAAAGAAAACAAGATAGGTTCCGACAACCAGAAGCAAGAAGATCGGAAATAATATTCTCAAACCATACCCCACTTAATATGACAAGTAGAGAAGTCCTACAAGCAGCATGGGGAAAGAATCTCTTAACAAAAGAGCCAGAAAAGTTAAGGTTTGCACAAGGAAAGAAGGACACGACCAGATATTACATATACCATTGAGATCATGGTCATGATACTGAAGAATGCAAACACTTGAAGAACGCGATCGAAGAATTGATAAGGAAAGGATATTTGAAGAAATTCGTGAAAAGTCAATACTCTGGGGCAAAAGACCCACCTACACAAGAAGGAGGTTAGCCACTTCGGGAAAATAATCCAACACCACCTCAAAGACCGAGGATCAATCTAATAACAGGGGGATCGTTGCCAATGGAGAGTTTCACATTATCCGAGTTAAAGTGTAAAGCCCCGGCTTTCCACGTCAGATGAGACGTGGGCGTTATGCCGTCACAGATCTAGTCCGTGACAAGACGAAATAACCCTAACGGGTTTAAAGGTACAGAAATCAAGAAACTACATAACATCAAATAAATAGTTTACATGTTTGAATACTGTTTAAGTTACAGACTTAATCTCGAATGAAGTACAGGCTAACATTTCATTAAGCAAAAATAGTGTTTGATTTAATACAACATCCATGAGCATAAGTGGCGATCTATATGAACATAACTCACTCTACGATCCTCTAGGTGCAGCTGGAGGTATGCCTGCAAATGAAAACACATAACCTGTGAGCAAATAAAGCTCAGTAACCTAAAATATATGAATTTCAGGTGGCTTCCGCTAACGGCTATGACGACCGTCGAAAATCCCTAAAAATATTTTGATATATATATATATTAGAAAAACATAAGTGTCATATCAAACAAGATCATTATATATATATATAAGTACGTCTTCATATCTCTTTTAAGTGTCATTTCTTTAAATTCTTTTTAACGGCTTATGACTCATCTCCGAAAGCACACTCAAGTTGATATGAATGACTCAGACTTAAATGAAAGGATGTCAGTCGTCAACCGGACAAGTCTATTTACACACATTTTCGTTTCCTTTTCTGTCTGCACCTCTCGTGCGCCTGTCCATTTAATGCGGCTCGTGATACCATTATTGAGAAGGGCCTCCCTGAGGAGAGTCACCCGTAACGCCTACCATAAACAACCTCGTGATCACTGCCGCTGCATGCATGCGAAGGGGACGGGACACTACCTCCTCCTCCCTAGCTAGTTTCCTACTTGTCCGTCGGGATGACGAAAGAAAAAAATATATCCAAAATTCTAAGACTGATATAAACACCCAGAAGGCTATCAAACAACCATACGACGACCCACTCAGGTCCAAGAAGGGATATAAGACTCTACCTTCACAACTCAAAGACACGTGTATTAATTTATTTGTTGTTCTTTTATTCGCATCGAAAATATAAATAAATTAAGTTCCGAAACTTTCGTGTCCTTTTATTTTAACGATTTTGAAGATTGTTTTCATTTATTTTTTTGAGAGGGTATTAATATTGCGATGGTGCATATTGTATCCCATTTAATCCCGAGTATCCCATGTAACACATCAAGCATGAAAAACATTTATTCTGATTTCCGAATCTTCGTATTTTCATACGTTTTAATAACGTATAATCATGCGTATTCACACATATACACTCTTCCCTCACTCACACACCTCCAAACCTGTAACGCCCCGAGTTTTTCGATCTCTTTTTAAAAAACCCACGTAGCATTACTGCCGTCAGGGTCCTACAAATCCTAACCAGGCAATTCAACTTAACCAAGTTTAGAATAAGTGCTAAATAAAATTACACTTAAGCATCATCGTACTAAGTCCACAAGTTTACTTAAACATTATACAGATACGCGGCGGAATCATAAAATACTGTCTCAAACATATTTATTACAAACATGATCATAACTTAATCAATATCCATCTTCATTTCTTGCACCTG
>JAOVYX010010541.1:0-33776 GCA_035668315.1 Drosera spatulata | reverse complement strand
GTCAACGGAGTATCGAACTTCGTCGAATGTGATTGTTAGTTGTTCGAATGGGAGAACCATTCCTCTTTTGTTATTTCCCATGGCCTCCGCAATAGCATCTGTTGTTATTGATGAACCACTCGAGATGCTTGATCTGATATTTACATTTCTTTCTGCAGGTAAATTGAAACAAAATTTAGGCCATGATCCATCTGAAAGCTACCACTCCAGAAGTTATTATAGCCGTCATCACCTTTGGATCCCGCTCTTCTGCCCAGTGAACTTCCTCGGTTCGAGAGCTCCAGGATTCGTCCTCTACTCCTATCCTTGTCTTCAGGTTTGTTTTGTATTATTGCCTGATGCTTCCCTAATGCTGTTCATATTAACCATGTTAAATCGACGAAGTTTTCAGCATTTTAGTCACTTGTAGAATAGAATGCCAAGTACTCACGCTTGAGGAAAGTTAGAGCCAAAGTATAAAGTATGTTGAAAAGGACGATGAATCCCAACAATGCCCCCACGCCCACCCAATACCAATATGCATATGGAAAGATCCCTCGGCTCTTCAACACCGTCACTCCCACAGATTCGTTGGATCCTGAAGGAATCTGCAATGTAATACTCAAAGATCAGATCCATCTCTTCGGCTGATACTGCAAGAATTTTCATACTGTATATGGTTATGTATGCTACTCACATGGCTCCAACTCTTTCCCAGGAACTCGTTGACACTGATAGCATTCTGGGCGTACATGAGCGGCGACGACCAGTAGCCCCATATCCACCATTTCTTCACATTCTCTGTTGTAAAATTTGAAAACCAGAAGCAAACAATCATTAAGCGAATTGTCTGACATGGCATTGGCGTTAACATATTGTGATAAATTGAGCTGTTGAGGCTTACGTCTTGAGAGTACAAAGCCTCCCAGTGCGAAGAGTGAAAGCAATGCAAATGACCCGAATGTGTTAGCCACAATCATATTCCTTCCTGCGGCGCCGATGGATCTAAATAAACCAGAAGCTGCCTGGTTAACCAAGGCCAGCAGTAGAACCTGCTTGAACAATCTGTAAAATATGCTTGCCTGTTAGTCGTCAAGTGCTGAATAAGTTAGGACTCACTAGCGATCACTGTATCCTCGGTTAAGATCAGTACCTTCCTACATCTGGATCATAACCAATGACATAGTATGTGGTGAAAACCCAAAGAGATACTTCCACCAATGTCAGCGGGATCTTGAGGAACCAACTGGGAAGAGCATAAGCCCAAGCCGGGTAGAAAAGGAGGTCCCGTTGTTTGTAGAACACCGGAAGTTTCGCTATCGTCATGGATAACTCAGCCATCCCAACGAACATGAGCATCACCACCGCAAAGAATAAGGAGCCCATGTAGATGGATCCGCCATCTACATCCTTATGCATCTTCGTTCTCAAGAACACCGTCATTGCGATGAAAGCCACCAATGTAAGCTGAAGACAAGTTCAATATCAACAGAAAGAGAGATATCATGATCATATCCAGGAAAAGAGACTGCAGTTAGCTTTCCTTGAGAAAGAAATAGTCTTACTTGAACGATCTTGAAGAGGTAGACAAACGAGTTCCTTTTCATGAGCAGCCACTCTCTCGATAAACATGCTTTGAAGATTTCCATCTTCCCAACTCCATACTTTGTCGTTGTCAAAGCAGCCGGGTGGTTCATCTGCCTATCGAACGGACTGGCCAGCTCGCTCGCTAGAGCTCGTCCAACGTGAAATGTTTGGAATGCCTCGGCGAATTCATTTGCTGTTATGAATCGGTATGGCTCCTCTCTTTTGAACCAGTATTGCTGCTGATCTTTCTTTGATGTCACCTGGAATCAGTCATTCTTTTCCTCATGAGAGCAGATCCTCATAACACAAAAGGCGTGTATATGTATATTATCGAAAAATTAAGAGGCAATAGCAATCATCCTTCGTATCAGGGAGGCTGTTATACCTCCTGTAAGAAATCAGCGACGCCTTTTCTCTCAGGACATCTGAATCCCATGAACTCAAAGAACTCAAGGACATTCTCCCGTGGACCCTGATACACGATCACACCATCCGAGAGTAACATAATGTCATCAAAGAGATTATAAGTCTCTGGTGCTGGTTGCAGTAGGGCAATTAACGCCGTTCCACTTAGAATGTGAACTGATTGTCGTAACGAGTTTACGATCTGGAAAGTCGTCGAGCTATCCAGCCCCGTGGATATTTCATCCATGAATAACGCCTTAGCTGGACCAACAAGCATTTCACCTGTCGTCACACGCTTCTTTTGTCCTCCCGATATTCCTCGTACCATTTGATCTCCCACCATTGTATCTGCACAGATCTCTAGTCCTAAAACCTGTAAAGCATCACAGTTCTATCAGGAATTATGTCCGATCGTACACTGATGTTGGTTGTTTTAAACTCGCCAGTATGTACCTTCAGGATGTAATCTGTGACAACATTCTCTTGCTGACCTTCTGCTGCTGCCGCCTGATAAGTTCGTGATAGAAGAAGAGGTTAAGGAGTAGTTCTGCGCTATCAAATTCAACATAAAGAGCTCAGATTGCTTCAAGCTATACGTACTGCCTACTGGTTGTAAGATATATATATATATATACCTTCATGAAAAGATCAATATCAGGGTCAGGCTTAATGTTGGCCTCTTTCTCTCGTCTCGAAAGCTCGGCTAACATCGCTGCAGATTTCCGACCAAAAGATCAGTCTCACCAGTAGCTCATATTTCCATAAGGGAACGACACTAATAGAATGAACCAATGAAATGAAGAAAAAACAAAGGGAACGAACCATATCGATATCCAACCCCTTGAAATCTTGCAGAATATGCCAAGGTCTCTCTTACAGTCAGTTCTCCAACGTGAACGTCGTGCTGGCTTATGTATGCGGCTGTTCTTTGTGGCACGAATTCGTGCATATCGTGACCATTGTAAGTCACCCTTCCCGATGCCTATAATCCAACTCTGCCTATTAGTTCACAAATAGACACGAAATATGTGCACAGGGTTTCGCTAAGACCTAACGATGTTCTTTACCTTCAAGTCCTTGTCGAGTTTACCGGCCAAAGCCAACAACAGTGTGGTTTTTCCAGAACTTGGAGGACCCAAAAGCAATGTCATTCTGTGAAAAACATGACATATCTCATGTAAATACAGGGGAAAATTAACAAGGCAAATATATATCTGCGACAGTTCGTGGAAACTTAGTGCTAACCTTTTCGGTTTGATGATTCCGCTAACATCATGAAGGATACTAAGGTGCTTCTTTCGACTCGATAGTAACCCCAGAGAATTCAGTAAACCCTGTCAAAAATTCAACACAAGGGAGCACATTTGTCATACAAGAACTATATGTAACAAGTCTTTTTGTTTTTCGTGACAAGGTAAAAGCAAAGACTGTGTAGGTCTCGCCCTTCTCACATTCCGTCTATGATGAAAGTGTTTGAGTTGTTGTTGTTATATATTATAATATCTCTAGATTGAAAGTATTATGCCCGAACAAAGTTACCTCAACTATGTTTATGCTGAAATTAATAAAAGTGGGCAAAGCTCTGCCTCCCACATAAGCCTCTGCTTCGATATTTAGATGCTCAAACCTCACTTCTATTTTAGGAACTTGAATCCCAACCCTGAGAAACATCGAAAATTAGTCAATAGACAAAGCTCAGACTCCAAGTTGAATAATTAAATATATGGAAAAAGAGCACTTTATCCTCTTATATTTTCACACTTTTACACTAAACTATATTTTGAATAGTCACATAACCCTCTATATTTTGAATAATTTCATAAATTTGACATTTTAGTCCTTGAAAAGTTTCATTTTTTTTTTTGCTCAGAACCACTAGAGAAGGACCGTGAAAAGAGGTTATATACTATTTTCCAAGTTAAAGGGTAATGTGCAAAAAGAGAGTTTTGTATAAGTTCTGCATGAATTTCGGAAAAATTCAAGAGGTTAAATGCATTTTTTCCTAATTATATTTATATGCACTGTTGCGAGCTCTCTATACCTTATGTGAGTTCTGTATTCGCAACTAATATATCATATGTACGAAGACTATATATCGAGCTGGATAAAAACCAAATTCCAGGATCTCATATAACTAAACTAATTACCTGTCGAGACGATTTTTAAGCTTCCGCAATAACTTCTCGTTATCATCTTCACCCGCACTGATCAACTTATCGAGCAACCTCTTCTTATCATGAACCCCGAGGTTGAGCACATCGATCTCGTCCCCAACGCCTTGTGATCCGGTCAGTATACCTTTCCTCAGCCTGTCGTAAGTAGGGAGCTTCTCGAGGGCCGCCCACTGGAGCGCCTCCTCGTCGTCTTCTTCCCTCGTGGATCGCGAGAACACTTCCATGTTGTTGTTCCTCCATGTCGTCGAACTATTCCTCATACTACTTATCCTGTATAGATCACCTCCTATATCCATTGTGATGATCACTCAAACACAACCACAAGACTATGCACCTTGAGAAATTATGTATGTATCAAGAGCCTTTGGCTGAAAGTTATATATATATATATATCCAAATGTTCTTGTTTTGTTGAAATTTTGAAGAGAAACAAGATCAAGAGGATGAATGTACACAGGCAGGACATGAAGGGGAGGACACGGAGCTCTTATAAATAGGTGGGCAAGCAAGGCAGCTCATAATTAAACACTTATCATACTATTTTTATTTTAGTTTTTTCCAGGGTGTTGCATGTTGATGGTGTTGATTGGATAGGCTGACATTTTCAAAGTATATGTGCCCTTTTGATTAAAGAAGAGGTGTCTCACTTTGTCCGGAACACTAAAAATGAAATTTCAGTTTCCAAAGTGCTCTCAAACGTCAATTATAAAATATCATTCTGTTAGCATTTCTTTATGCAGTAAATTAATGTACGGAAGTATTTGATAATATTAGAATCACAATGATGCGACACTACCATATAATCCTTCACCCTCAAAATTGACGACACTACCATATAATCCTTCACCCTCAAAATTGACGAGCTTCATTTTTTTCAAATTATATATATTTTTTGGATGTTTTATTTAAATTTAATAATTTTTTTCATATAAAAATATCAAAATATTATTATTTTATGTCACATCAACTCACTCAGCATTATTTCCCCTTTTTTTTTCCTCGTTCTTTTATCTTAGACATTCACAAGGATAAACTTGTCATTCCTTATTAACTCAAGCCACACATAAATTATCGTGTCAGGTCAACCCGTTGCAATTTGAATAGGGCGGAGGAAATATTAAGATTTTTTTTCAACCTTACATTAGATCTATTTTACTACGGAAAAAAAAAAGATTTTACTATTTGATTTGATTAAAAATAAATCTGATATGTGATTCACTTTGTAAAAACAAATAGTTAAAATCTATAAAAATCCGATCAAGTTACAACTCCTCACATTTTTGGTTAGTATATAGTTTATATTTGGCTCATTTCTTGCACTACACCTTAAAAAAAAAAAAAAAAAAGCACAAAAACCCATTTGTATTTTCGTGGATTCGCACATAAATCTCTCAACTTAGTTAATATGCATATGATTCCTTAAACTTGGTTTTCTTCTTTAACTCCATCAATGAATTTAACCAAATGAGAAAATTTCCCTTGAAATAGAAAAAAATTGTAAAAAAATGTTATATTTCATGAAAAATATACTCCTAACAAACAAAGCAAATGAACTGAACACTTCCACAAAACAAAACAAAACAAAACAAAAAAAAACCTGTAAACATAGATACTTCGGATTTTGGGATTTTCTCAAAAGAAGAGGAAGAACGATTAGTCAATGATTTGAATCAAGAATTGCTTTTAAATCGATGCAATTTACGTCAATGGGGTGTGGGGTTAAGAGAACGAACCATATTTCGGCTAGTTTTGCTAGATGAATGAGTGTTTCGTAAGTAATCGGGGAGGTGTGAAGACATGTGCTATGACAAATTATGCAGGGGATATTCATCTACAAGAACTATACGCTTGTCTCAGATGCATGTATGTACAAGATTCAACTTTTGCTACGTTATTGACTTTATAATCAACTCCTATACATTATAAAGTCAGTCCTATATATTATAAAGTCAGCAGAATATTGTAGAAGAGCAACAGCTATTAGAATACACCAACCAGAAACTTATACTACTAACAAATATTATTTTACGCAAACTAACCGTAAAACATCAGTTGTAGATTAAATTTTATAGTTTCATATAATGGTGGTTGTAAGACGATCGTATATTGTTAATTATAATAACAAAACTCATCAAAATATATATTAAATAATGATTTTTTTTAAAATGAATTTTTTTGTGGGACGTAAGGAGTAATAAGTAAAACGTGACATGACTTTTATAAAGCTGACGAAGATTATAATTTTCGTATCGGACATGCCCTTTTGGGTTTGAGGTGTGACTTTTTCTTTTCTTTTTTTTGTTTTGGGTATTTTTGAGCTGATTAATGATTCCATATCCTTTTTCTTGTTTACATTTTTGGCTTGGTGGATTTATGCCTACCCACAAATAAGATTATTTGTGTTTAGATCTTTGTATTTGAAAATTAATGGTTAAGATCAAAATTTTATTTTTTGTATTAACTGAAGAGAAAAAACAATTTTAATTTTAATCCTTGATCTTCAAATCTATGTGTCTAACATAAATAAGTTTATTTGTAATTGTGGCTAACCAATAAACCATTTCTCTCTTATATTTTATTACTATTTTTTATTCATAAAAATCCCCTAATTATTTTGATATTGTAGTTTTCTTTATCCAAGGAGTATCGATCTAATAACACATGCGTTGGGATCGCTTATGCATTTTTTTTTTCTATTTTTTCTTATTCAATTCCAACGCATGTCTTGTAAAGACGATATTCAAGAATGAAGTACTACTACTAATTACGGTTCAACATTTTGAATAATCATATATGATTTAACATATATATGCTGGCGTGACAATTTAAGTGTGGTACACTACCAAAACACATATTTTATGTGTGGCAAAAGGTCATTGGAGGAAGTACGCACAAATACTTGAAAGTGTTCTGAATTCTTGAATGTTATTGAGATAAACATGAGTTTATTATGATCATGAACAATTAACCATTGCTACCAAGTTATTTGTTTATGAATATCTGTATTTACAGTAAGTTAAAATCAAATCACACGGTGCACCTCACATTTTAATTCCTGATATGATGCATAAGGTTTTTTTTTTTTTTTTCTTTTTTTGGAAGGACGTGATGCTGAAGTTCATTTTTCATGCTGTAAACTTGAACAAAAATGGAGCCTTCTCTGATAAACTGAATTTTTTTTATTTTTACAAGAAGATTAAGCTTACATTTTTCATCTTGTCACGGATTTCTGATGAAATGGAAGATTGTGTAAGCCATGATATCATGTTATACATCAATACATCGATCCACTTTATGTTTTTAAAGTAACTACACAAGCGCGTTGACTATATTAGGAAGCGGAGAGGCAGACCCCTAGATACATCCCTTTCAGATAACGACTATCATATTTTAAAAGATAGGAATGCTATAAGCTATAGTTTAGGTATATTATAGTTTATGAGCTATACATTAGGAATAATAATATGACTACAATATGGCCTTCAAGGGGATGCAGTGCATGTCAATGACGTGGTTGTAGGCAGGGACGGAGCCAAGAGAGCTGACAGAGCAATATGGTAGAAGATGCCAAATCACGTAGGTAAATAAAGAAAGCATTTGATAGCGGGTATTTTCTATCCTTAAATTTTGAATCACTCATATTACATTCATAATTTACTATTGAATTAGAAATGATCTTATTTTCAGGATATTATCACTCCCAAGTAGTAGGCCCTGGGTAGCAAAGCTAAACCCTAAGAAAGTGGTGCCGCAAAGATGTAATACTGGAAAGAAAGGAGAACGAGAAAATGGTACTCCCTCCAGGGGTGCGAAAAAGTATCCGAAAATCGAATTATCAAACCAAATCGAGTTGAAAAAACGAACTCGATACGATAAATTCGTTTTTATCGATTTTTACTTGAAATTCGATTTTGATTTCGAATTTTAAAAAAATTCGATAATTTGGTTAACCGAATTAATCAAAATTATATTTATTTAAAAAGAACATTTATTAAGTATACTAAAAATTCTATTATTCTCTAGATAAAACATATATAACTTAGTATTTATTTTTTATCTTTTAAAACTCTTTTGTTTAATTTTTTTACCATAAAAATGCCCTTTTTTAATTCTTTCAAAATTCGATAAAAAAATCAAAACCAAACCGAATATCGGTTAACCAAAATCGAAATGACCGATATAATTCGGTCCGATTTTGATTTTCAATTTTTAGAAAACTGAATTAAATTTGGTTAACCAAAACTGAAAAAAAAAAAAACGGTTTTTATCGAATTATCACTCCTAACTCCATCCGTCCCATAATACTTGGATCGTTTGATCTAACACGAGAATTTATATGTGTGTTAAATTTTTGTGGAATTTGATAAAGAAAGAATATTTTTTAGGAATAATAGGATTGTTGTGAAAGAAGGTGGTGGATGTATTGTACCTAAAAAAGAAAAGATTATAAATAAATTAGAATAACTCAAAAAAAAAATATTACATGTAACCCCCAAAATATTTTTTAGTGGATGATCATGTGGTGTGTCCAAAGTCTTCACGTTTTGACTCTTTTTATAGTGCATTATGAACTTGTAACCCCCAAATTCATAAGACAAAACCATCAATGCACATTTGTGACACATCATTAAGTCACTTGTAACCCCCAAAATCATGAAGGTTAAGTTACGAATAAAGCATTTGTGACACCATTTTAAGTCATTATTTTATTAGCAGCACAATGAACACCATTAAAAGCACGCCTTAATTATTTCAAAAATTATTGACTATTTAATCTTTAAAATTGTTACTTATGTTAAGAATCTGAGAAATCATTTTTACAAATTAACACGTTTGATTTTTCAAATACTTACCCTTCCCTAACATTTAATACTGTAATTCTTTATTCAACATAGAAGGAACACTAACAGAGAGGGACCTTCTTATGAGTTACTTGTTTCATCCCAATAAACTTACAATCAGTTAAATTGATACAATAATTTATGATATAAAAATTAAATTATTCTTAATTTGACTTTTACAAGTGAAAGAAGTGAGAAGAAAAACGAAAAAAAAAATAACGGGATGTATTGATGTGATATAAAATAAAAAAATAAGGATATTTTTATATTTTTATAAAAAAAATTTCAAATGAAATAAGACTATAATTTAATTAGAATATCTCTATACAAAAATATTATACTCCTTCTGTCCCATATTATTGATCATATTCTTCTATTTGGACCATCCCAAAATATAACCAATATATCATATTTAGTAATTTTTTTATATAAATAGACCAAAACAAATTATCATCTGTTAGAGTACATCCACTACCTTCTTGTTCCTCCTCTCTCATTCTCTTTTCTAAGCCTCACTTACACTCCACTATCACTAAAAAAAATACTCATTTTTATCAAATTTCTTAAAATTTAATACATATATAAACTCGCATATTGGATAAAAATATTTTCAATATTTTGGGACGTGAGTAATTTTTTTGGGACACTGATTTGGACCGACGCCTCATATGTAGCGGTTGGGGTTCATCCGGGTTGAGAATTAAAAGAACTGGTCCTTCAGATTATACTAGACAGACCAAAATCGACAGACATCCCATGAGCAGGACCACGGTGTTTTTTTTTTTTTACTAGTATTTGTTTCTGACAATTGAGAAAAATGGACTCTGGCATTGAAACACTGACAACCGTGAGCACTTCGGGGGTTTTTTCTATTTGTGCAATAATGAATGAATGATTATGACGCACTTCGTGTCTTTAAAACACAAGTTAACGACAATCGGTAACCCTTTAAAACCCAACCAAAGTTCATGCAATAATGTACGTACCTTCATTCACAGTCTCATCCAGATTGTTACTGTAATTTTTTACTTTTGCAGTGATTGAGAGGATATTTGACCCGATCCGAGGAACCATCGAATTTCATTTCTCACAAATTGATTCTGATATCAATGGTAATTTTCGTTCGACGTTTTAACCTTATGTTCAATAAAAAAATTTAATCACCGTAGAAAAATGACATTGATTGACTTCCCAATTGGAATAAGATAGATATAATAATTGTTTTAATAATAATAATAATAAAAACAACAATAAATAGTCAAGGAAATAGTTGAATTCTTAAGAGTTGGATCTTACTAAAAAAAATACTTAAAAGTTGGAAATAGTCAAGGAAACTTCCCAATTTCTCCACAGAACGAAACACACGTGTGCAGGGGCAACCTCCATCCCAAATAGTCCATGGCTCAACCTCGGTGTTAGACGTCACGGGATCGATTCTTGAAAATGTTCAATTGATATATGGGTGTGAGCTCGACATCTAATCCTCTCGATTTACGATCCATTTATTCAATGGATCAGAGATATTAAAAAAAAAACACGTGTACGTACAACTCATTGAAAATTCTCCAAGACACATGTACAATTGAAATTGATCATTGAAATGTCTCCAAAAAGAGGTAGACGGCCAACTCGGATTGCGTCCATCTCCATCCGCCAGTGAAGACCTTTAACTCTTTCTTTCCCAGGTTGTATTACATGACCAAAAAGTTAGGTCATGTCATGGTCCGTTGAAGTGACCCACCCACGATTCATCCTCGGCGTGCTCAGGACCAATAAAGTGTGGTCAAGTCAAGCAAGCAATCATCATCCAACAGAAGAAACGAAAGTTGTGAGAACTAGCAAAAAGATTCCAAAGAGAAAATTCGTGTATGGACTTTGGGAGAGTACCACAAAAGCGGAGTAGTACCTTATAAAAAAAAAAGCCATATTTTTTATCCATCACGGTTTTTTACACCATTGAATATGCGAGATGATGGATATTTTGATATCAATTATCGATATGAATTTTAGGAGAGGTGTTGTCGAAAGTTCGCTTATACTGACAAGGAAGTGGCAAAATAAATCGTACCCTAAAATCTCATATTTCGAATATGGAATTCAATGGTACCGGATTCTTTAATATGAAAAACGTTTCGATTAGAATCGACCTGTAATTTGGATCGTAGGAAATAAGACATGATCATAAATGATATAGGGGTAAGGAGTTTTCTGTTTTGATGAAGAAAACATGGAAACCTTTCTCAACTCTTCCCCCTGTTTATTTTGTGTGTTTTAATACTCGTAGTTTCGTCTTTTAGCTTCTTTGTAGAAAGAGCAGGTTATTCCCGGGTCCTTGAGCACATGCATTCCACGTAATTGTAAAGAATTAGCTACACATATTTCACATAAGTCCCAGCAATAGGTAAACAAACTCGATGGTTGTAACCGCGTTAAAGGAAGCCATCGTACATGAGCGTGTGCGCAAAGGTGCTAACATTTGTTCGTTATGATTTTAGTGGCCAACTCTGACTAAGCAGCAAGTAAAGCATATCCATTGCGAATGATCGGCCTTTTGTCGCAGATATTATCGCGAGTCACATGTTGGGCTAAACACGCTCGAAGCAAATTGAAATAATCAAAACGGATAACAAATCAATCAAACCACAAAGCTGAAGAACGCAAAACTTTTGTTGGAGAAATTAAAGTGGGTTCCGTTTGTCGGGTTGGGACGAAAAGGGATTAAACGCGATATTCTTCGTGACAAGATACACATAATATATTTATATTATCACAACCGATTACGAATGAATGAAAAATTAATTTTATGTATGTCAAATATAGAGTATGAATGATACTACTACCTCAATCCCATAATAATTGCATTGTTTTGTCATTCTGATCCGTCCTGAATTGTTTATAACGTTTTTATTTTTAAAAAAATATTGTATGGTTAAGAAAATTGAAAAGGATTGAGAGAAAAATATTATGTGGTTAAAATTATAATTAAATAGTAATAATAAAATTTAAATTTAAATATATAAGATAAATATTATAATTATAATGACACCAAGAAAATACATGACAAAAGTTGCTTACCACATTGGTGGTGTGGGAAGAAATAATGGCAAGATAAATATTGAAAGTTGGCATAAAGGTTTGTATTAGTAGAACAAAGCCCACTTGTGTAAAAATGAAAGATTTATGACCAAAAGAATATTTGGGTTTTTATACATGGGCCTTCTGATGCATGGGCTTGATTCACCTTATCTCTTTGTTGGGTCTGACCACACAGGCAGCCCATGTCTGCGATTAGATTGAGCTCGCAAGAATCTGGGCTAAGACCATTCGCAATGCATGAAAGGTACCCAATGGTTTCACTATTTTGATTCGTTACAGGTACCCTAGATTGGTAAAAAATCAACATCGATGTCGCCATAGATAGAAGGGGCTTCGCATGTGTGACAGTAGTGGCTAGAGATCACACCGGATGTGTCAAAGGGGCGAGTGGGATGTCCTTCGATGGCATATCATCACCTCAAGTTGGAGAAAGCTTAGCAGTCAGGGGAGGGATTGAGCTGGGGAGATTGATGCAACCCAGGTTTGTGACGGTGGAAGGTGACTGCAGATATGTGATGGAAATGGCTAAAAGGAGGTGTCCAGATCTCTCAGCTGCTGGGGGAGTAATTCAGGATTGTTTGTTCATTAGTAATGTTTTTAATCAATTTGATTGCTATTGGGTATCTCGAGACGCAAATCGAGCCGTTCATGCTGTGGTTAGACATACATTTGAGTGTTATCAACGAAACGTAATGGATATGACTCTTTCAGAGTCTGTTCTATTAGCATATATCAATGACTTGAGTAATAAAATTTGATGTCCTATTGAACCTTTAAAAAAAACAAAAAACAAAATATTAATATTATTTTTACTCAAAAAATAATATTATTTAAATTTCATCCCAAAAAAATTAAATTGCAGAATCCAAACGAATGCAAAATCTAGCGAATTACCCCTGTTATTTGACAAATTTATGAAAAAGAGTAAGGGGCTACAGATACTGTAGTCTGCAGCCAAGAAAGTTAAAACCCCCTCTCACATCTTTATTTAATTTAATTCTTTTCAAATTTTAAAATTCAATCTTTTTTAAAAATGATCGTTTTTATAAATTTTGATGAAAGGACTAATTTTATTGGCTGCAGTTGTTTCGGCTCCATAATCCCTATTCATGAATAAAAATTTGATCCATAACTCTTGATTCCAACAAGACTAATGAGATAACATAGTCATCTATGTAAAGTAGATTCTTCGTCTTGTTGACGTTGTCAACTACTTCACGTCATCGACAGATGTGCGTTACGTGAACCCAGTACGAGAGTTCCAACGATATATTTAATATGATGTAATATCGTGGACAAGTGAAACGATGAAGAAAAGACGTGCATTAGGCTCACACGACCGCGTCTGATAAGACATGGTTAAAGGGAGGCCGTGTGTCGAGACGGAGACGTTTTCCTCTCTGGAGCAAGCACGGTCGTGTCTGGTCAAGCATGGCCATGTCAGCTGGTTACGAGGTGGAGTCCAGTTTTGGATGCGCACGGCCGTACGGGGTAAGATACGGTCGTGTCTCGATGATTTCCATCTAGATCTGTTTTATTATACATATTTTTGTGGGTCTATAAATACATTCATGTTATTATTCGTTCATATAAAGTTTTACAGTTTGAGTTGTGATCTAATATGATCTGAGTTGTTATGTAATTCGATCTTCTTATAATGTTTTGTCATCACAATTCGTGATAATATGATTTATGGGATTTTTTTCTCGATATTCGAATTTTTTTACGTTAAATCTGTTTATTGTTATTTTTATTATCTCAATTTTATATGTTCAAAACTTTGCGGTCTTGATGGCAATAGTTTTTGGCGTGCGAGTGTTGATATCGTGGGATTTGATTCCTTTCTTCTACTCCTACTTGTCAACCTAGAAATTACACCTTTTATCCTTTGAGTTGAAGCATTTTTGTGGGTACTCTGAAAATTGGGCGAGTAAAGCCTCCTTTTATTCTACACCTGACCCAAACACTTCGATGGTCCCCAAGAAACTAGGTCTCATTAGTGGGCCTCATTTCCTTCTCTCTATATAACGGGCAGCACAGCACCCCCACACTCTCTCCTTCAACATTTGCTTTTTTTTTTTTACGTTAAAACAGTACTCATCGTCATATAAAAAGGGGATGATTTTTGTTTTTTGAAAAAACGAATTCCATTTATTTATGTGAAACAAAAATTAATTAGAATTTTTTTTAAGAAAAGAATTTTCTTTCAACGTTATTGAGAAAAAAATTAAATATCCTATAAATGCTTCCTCTAAAATTTCCACCTAAAAGAAATCTCATTAGTCCTGAATGTCTCTCGATCTCCATCAACCAACAATGAAGTTGGAGGCGGAGTACGTGCCGTCGAGCGACCGCAACTAATCCCACTACGACTACAACGTCACGATCGACAACCACCGCATCTTCGCCCTCGCCGACGTCTGCGACAAGACCGCCAACAAGTGGCTCGACCATATACTCCGCTCCCACCGCCCCGGCACCGGCGGCCCCCTCCTCGTCGGCATCGCCGTCGAGCGCAATCCGAGCTACGACGTCCCCTGGCGTCGCTGGCGCAGCAACCGCGACCCCAAATCCTACGACAACCCCACCATTGTCTGCGGCTCCAACTGCCTCATCCTCGACATCGACCCTACCAACTCCACCATCCCTCGCGCTCTCAAGACCTTCTTCTCGAACCCTAACGTCGCCGCCGTGGGGGCCAAGATCGGCGAGGTGGCGAAGCAGTTGTTCAAGGACAGCGGGATCGAGGACGTGAACGGACTGGCTGTGAAGGGGCTGAAGAGGGAGGATCTGAATCTGGCCAATTATGATCTCGATCGGCTTGCAAAGGTCGTGATCGGAGATCATGTGGATGTGGTGAGGCCGAGGGGGTATATCGAGTGGTATGAGAAATTCTCGAGTAGATGGGAGCCGTGCTCTGCGACGAAGGTCAAGTTCGTGACTCTCGATGCGTATCTGTGCTTCGCCATCGGTGAGAAGCCTCTCCCTGTCGTGAGTCCTGCCTTGTTCAACAAGAAGTCCACGAAGAAGTGACGATCAGTAACTGCTGGATCGGCTCAACTGGTTGTGGTGTTTTGAGATTTTGTTTTGTGATGGATCCGTCTATCCTATATCGGCTATGGTACTGGTTAGTGTTACTAATATATATTCTAGTAGTATGTGTCTTTGATTTCGATCTGGTGGACTAATTGGTTAGCAGTTTGATTGTTCCATGGTGTTGTTTGCAGTTGGCCATCGCCATGGATCTATCTTTGCTTCTAGTTAGTAATATCATAGTAGGATATATAGTATGCTGCTGTTGTTTTTCCACTAGATATGCTCTCCGTAGTCCTGATCAATGTAATGAAATTGCTGTTCCAATTATGCGTGTTGAGTATGTGCCATTTACGGCCAATAGAAAATTTGTGATCTGACGAGGATCAATGGACTTGTTCCTTTTGCCGAACTCTAATGGGAGGGGAGGAGCATCATCAAATTGATCATGTTAATTTTTAATTTACTATCGTTGAGGGAAACTATGGCCAATTATAAGGCATTCCGTATTACAATGGCAACATTAAAAAAGATTGAATTGTTAACAAAATGATCCATATCAAATTGGCGTGAAGGGATATATGTAATCAAATTTTAAGAAGATTTGTTTTTATAATTTACGAAAGTGACATTCACATTTGAAATCTGTTTCTATAATTTACTAGAGTTAACATTTGCATTTAATCATATATACATTCATTCCTTTACAGTATTACGCATAGTATAAAATGTGGCGAGTAATTTATCTGAGAGCGAGAAATGTTTCGTCTTGAGCCGCAAGGCAAGAATACAAGATGATGGCATTTCTGCATCGAACTAAAGGGGACCATTAATCGGTTGAGCATTGGGTCCCACTCCTTGTATAGAGCGGGTGGGAGACAAGGCTTACAGCTGGCTTACTAGGTTGTTACAGAAAAGTTACAGGGAGGGGGAAATGTTATAGCCACTCCTTGGCTATGAGTTTTGTGAAGGCACAACCAAAAAGTTGATATCAAGGTGTGATGACTTGAGATTTGGGACATTCCACCGATCGATCGCCCGCTCTTCATAATCTTGAAAGAGATAATCTAATATATATATTATTATATAAAATCTTTAAACGGTATGTCATGGTGTTTCATGAGACGTCATCCATCCCAATATTAAATAAATATATTTATAAAAAAATTAAAAATTAATAAATAGCACTTCTAATCTAATCTATTATATACACTATAACAGAATAAATTTTGTAATACTTTAATTTTAAACAAAATATTTATGAAATAGAAAGAACGAAAAATAAAAAAAATCTTTCATAAAATAATTTTGTAAAACTTTAATCTTACATAAATATTTATAAAAATGATAACATTGAAAAATCTAGACAAAAGGATTTTTGACTAAATGGATCTACTCAACATGCTGATAATCGATACAATCGAGGATAATGTAAACATTTATTTTCATATTATCTTAGTATCATATTTGATTGGGAAAATAATAAAATTTTATTGAAAAAAGTGAAAAACTAAAATTTTAAACGTTTACTAAACAATATCTATTTAATATCTAAATATAAATCTAAATTTGTAATGAAAAATAAAACTTATGCAAACAAAATCTATCTAAATCTAAATCAAAGGAATTGAAAAAAAAAATCATAACTATTCGAAGATAAACAATAAATAAAACAATAACGAAAATTTTTGTATTTAAGAGAAATTTTATCCAATTAATTTTTTTAAAGGAAAAATCGGGTATTATTGTATTCAAAAAAATTGAAGGACAATCGAGTAATTTATGTTTAATAAAATTAATAGAATTTTTATTCAGTTTTTTTTATTATCCTTTGATTACGAGTTGACGGTTGAGATTAAAATCTTAACAATATCAAATTTATAAATATTTGATGATATAAAATAAATAAATTCATATCAATATACAAATATTTTATGCAACAATAGTAATAAAATAATAATAAAACAAAAATAATATTTGTGCTATCATTTTATTCACAATAAATTACCAACAATTATAAAAGTTCATAAATAATTCTAAAAATCTATATACGAACAAATAATTTAAAAAAAAAATATAATTTTAAAAACAGAACGTCTTTGTTGTGTAAAACAGAGCGACCTTGTTGTATGAAACAGAGCAGGTGCTTTGTTTTGAATAGAAACAGAGCATCTGAGCAAAATTGTATTCTCAGACACTTTACTTCTTTTTTCAAAGTGAATGTCTGAGAAAATTATATGTTTTTAACATTATTTTTTCACGTGTATGGTTTTAGAATTTTTTTTTTCAAGTTTTTGTATTTTTGGATAAATTTTTCTTTTATTTAACACAAACAATGAATGATTATATCTTATAGTATTTATTATTGATTAAATCACCTAACCACGACGATCTCTATATAATATAAGAATTTTATTTTATTTATAAATTGAGGTTTATAATGGATGTTTATATTAAAATAGATACAATTAATTATAATTAAGTTAATTTATATATTAATTTTATTATTATTATAATAATAATCTCCTACTGTGTAACGCAGGGATTAATATTCTAATATTGCTTAAAACACAAGGTAACAGTCAATAGCACTCGCAAGGATGTCTGAAGCAGCATGCCACAAAGTATAAACATCGACGGTTGACTTGCGGAAAACCCCTCTTGCACCGCGACACGACGCATTCTCACCCAACAAGGACGATATCGATCTTCCAAATCTAGGAGGAAATTTACAGGCAACATAATAACATAACCCCCGTGGCACACACATCCCGATTGTTGTGGAAATATACATATATTCCTATACAAAGCCCAAAATCAGATCACAACGCTCCCCACCTATCTCTAAAATGAACCTCAAAACCCTTGGAGCTTTGCCCTTTATTCTACTGTAATTTCAAGTAAACTCGTAAGCCTAGGTTTTCTGTACAATCTAAGAAGCAAAGAAGAACAGACGACGCTAACGGAAGAAAATGCCATACAGCCACCGGCCACCCAAGGAGGCAGTCTAACGTGGAACAATGGATAGAAGACGCCAGCTGCAATAGGTATGGCGATAACATTGTAGCCCATGGCAAAAACATAATTCCAGCGTATACGTTGGAAAGTCTTCCTAGAGAGGTCGATGGCTGTTATTATGTCTTCCAAGTTGCTTCTCATCAGGACATAGTCAGCTGCTTCAATGGCTATGTCGGTTCCCGCACCGATGGCCATGCCCACATCAGCAGCTGCGAGGGCCGGTGAGTCGTTGATTCCATCACCCACCATGGCCACCAAGCTACCATTCTTCTGAAATGAACGGACAACATCAGCTTTGCCGGCCGGCAACACCTCTGCTTGAACATCATGAATACCAACCTGCCATACAACTAAAACATTAGTAAGAGTTACTGGAAAAAAACTTTTGAAAGAGATCCATGAAACCTTCATACTATGCCGGATCATACTATATTAAAACCTTGTCATATCTAGATCAGAGACTAGAGAGTACCTCCTTGGCGACTGCTTGAGCTGTTCTCCAATTATCCCCAGTGACCATGACTGATCTAATGCCCATCTTAGCAAGCCCTTCGATAACTACAGCAGCCTCCCGCTTCAGAGGATCTGCTACGCCGAGAACTCCAATTAGAACATCATCATACGCAACAAGTATACCGGTCTTTGCACTTTCTTCTAACTCGACCATAAAATTTTCTGCATGTGTTGGAATAGTCACCCCGCTTTCTGTCAGCAGCCTCCTATTACCAACCTGATATGCCAAAATATCATTTTAGAAAGGCGAGCAAAATAAAGCTTTACTGACATTTCCCCACAGAAAGAAGATCCAAGCAGCTTACCAGCACCCTCTTGCCATCGATGAAACACTGGACTCCTCTCCCAGGGAGAGCAGAAAAATCTGAAACATCCAATAACCATTCAGATAACTTCGGATCTCCATTGGCTGCCGAAGGCTCCTCAAAGAAATGGAAATGGCGGGCGTATTCGATGATTGCTTTAGCCAGTGGATGCTCACTGCTGGCCTTGAGAATCAAAAACAAAAGTATGAATTTATATTATCCAAACAAAGTGAGAATCCAACTAATGGAAGCACATTAGTAAAAAAGGATTCTTAAAATAGGAAACAATCGAGCATAAAAATTACATGTCACTCACGAGTAATGCAAACTTCGAAAAACTAAACATCAGACGTGAAGGTAAATTCTAAAAAGAATGCTTGGGAATCGACTATAAAATAATCCAACGAAGGAAAAGAACTCTAAATCGCCTCAAATGTGGATCTTGCTGATTAATATCAAAGTTAACGTGCATAATGGAGTCTATCCAGTTGTAGGAATTTAAAAAAAGAAAGAAAAAGATCTCAATCACAATTTCCACAGGATTGCGTTTCCTAGAAAGGAAAAAAAAGGTGGCATTCCCCTAATTAAAAAAGGAAATAGAAAAAGAGGGAGAAAGTTGAACAGGACTACTAAACTCCACAATATTTGTTTCAAGATTTCTATGCAAGGGAATTCCTTGCGACAAGATGGGAAATATCCCAACTCCTGAACAAAGAGGTTGAATTTTTGTAGTCTCACAACTGACGAGACAAGATACGGAGATACCATCAAAACCAAAGAATCGAGAATTTATCACAAACCTGTAGTAACAAGGGCAAATGACTCACCTCTGCTGAAGCCACTAGTGTGAGGAATTCTCCCCGATCCATGCCATTAAAAACTTTAGCAGCTGTGATAGAAGCTTTCCCCTGAGTCAGGGTGCCAGTTTTATCGAATATAACATGATTAATCTTTTGAGCCCTTTCAAGTGCATCCCCTCCTTTTATCAGCACACCGTTTTTCGCTCCTACTCCAGTAGCAACCATCACAGCTGTTGGCGTCGCCAACCCAAGAGCACATGGGCAAGCAATGACAACAACTGATATTGAAAACATGAGGGAGAAAACAAAATAATTAGTGTTTTTTGGCAACCAGCTTTCAGGGTACGCTCCAGCAGCTCCAAAAAAGAACCTGCACAATGAGACAAAGTAGATTACATGGTCTGAAAAGCTGAGCACGGTAGAGATAAAGTTCCCAACAGAAATGAGCAAGGTGCCTCCACTTACCAACCCATAAATGTTACTAAACCCATAGCAACCACAGTAGGCACAAAGATGCTTGCGACCTGAAATACAATGCCGCAGTTGACACAGTTAGTCAAGATGCCCAGATACTATATATTGGAGTTCAGCAAGTAAAACCAAGGAACTGATACAGAACAGAAGCATGATGACATATCCACTCATATATGATGTATAGGGGCTTTAGATGGTGAAAATGCCACCACAAATTGTCCATTCATTCATTCCTATGTCCACGATAATCTGAATCAAAGGGGTTGGGTGTAACAAAGAAGTTCTGTATAAAACCATATATGTCAAAATTCAAAATGCATTACTGATGACGAAGATCAATTCATCGCTTGACCAGAAGACAGGAGGAAAATCCAAAGAAACTGAAAGAAGAGACCCGCCACGTAAACAAGCTGCTTTTCAGTAATCCTAAACATATACTACAAAGACTAAGTATATGGCAGAGGAAAGCTTCAAACTGTGATATTGAATAACCTCTCCAGCTGCAAGTTGACACAGTTGAAGAACCAAAACGTCGTAGTTTGAAATAGGGCAAGGGATAGTTAATTGGGGAAGTACTAAGACCATGCAAGACTAGCAGAATAGTTACCACAGTCGTGTCAAAAAAACATGACCTAAACATGCATCACAAGATACTTACATAATCAGCAAATTTTTGTATTGGAGCCTTGTGCATCTGAGCTGTCTCGACCATGGAAATTATCTGGCTCAAAACTGTATTTGATCCTACTTTTGTTGCCTGAATGTGCAAGACACCGTGCAAATTCACAGTGCCTCCAATAACAAGGGAACCTACCTCCTTCGGTGCAGGAACAGATTCACCAGTAACCATACTCTCATTGATGTAACTTGAACCCCATGACACCACACCATCAGCTGGAACCTTGGTACCTGGGAGAACTTTCAAGAGATCACCAGGTTGAATCAGCAACGCATCTATTTCTCGTTCTCCAATTGCTTTTCCTCCTGAAGATGACGAGAAGAAGGGTGAATCAACTTCATCACCTCCAATTGCTTCGTAACTGATTGCACTTAAGAGTTAAGGCCAACATGCAGAAACAAAAGCTTGCCGAAGTGTTTTCAGAAGATGTGCGATCTATTCTAGAGCATCCTAAATTTAAACTGAAATAAATTCCAAGGTAAAGCACGGAGACTGCACCTTTGTTTCTTATAAGCAACAGAGCTGTAGCAGGTGCAAGTTCTACAAGCTTTTTGATAGCATCAGACGTCTTCCCCTTTGCAAGGGACTCCAAGTACTTCCCAAGCAGGACAAATGTGATCAGCATAGCACTTGTTTCGAAGTATGTTGGACACCAGATGCCAGTGAGAGCACCATACAAAAGAGCACAGACAGAGTAGAAATAAGAGGCTGAGGTGCCCAGGGCAACTAAAACATCCATGTTTGTCGAACCATTTCGAAGTGCTCTTCCAGCAGCCAAATAGAAACGCTTCCCAATGACAAATTGAACCATGCTGACTAAAAACCACTTCAACCAGTCCTTCATTAGAAATGGTCCGCATCGCCACACGAGAAAAGGATAGAGCAACGGCACAGGGGGGCAGACTCGTATGAGGAAGACAGGAATCTGAACCATCAAGTATGGCATGAACAAATTAGAATGCGAAGTAACTGATGAGAGAAAAAACATAGTTGCATTGTTCATTCACTGAGAACATAGGGTAAGGACTCAAAATATGGGAACATCTAACTGAACAAAACCTCATTCATGACAGTCGATCTCGAAGACAGAAGTTAACATTAGAGTCTATGCAATCTCAACCAGCAATAATTTACCTTCATCCTCGTTTGTGGGAGGAACACAAACTAGATACAGCTGCAATACTGTACCTTCGCAACCATAGACCTAGGATATGGTTCAGGCATGCAAACTGCAATAACCAGAGAGCCACAGGCAGACCCTTGTACTATGGTAAGTTTAACTCAAAAGTTTATATAATGCTAGTTGTCACAACATGAAGCAAAAAAATGCAGATAATCCTATTAATAAATGCGGATAATGGCACAGTAAAAAGTACAGTACGAAAAGTACAGTACGAAGATGAATAGATAGTCCAAGAGCAAACACTAGTAGTCAGCAATTGTCATATTCCTTGAAAACATAGAAGGTTATTAAATCCCCAAGAGAAATAAAAATTAAAGAAGTATCTCCCAGGTTCATGACAAAAGGTGGATTGTTAGAGATATAGCAAAACGACGAAAAATCAAAACGGATACTCACACTTAAGAAGAGACTGGAAGTGAAGAGATTGAACATTTTCGAGGATTCTTCTAGATCCTTGGATGTCATTCTCGAATAAGGGTTCTTCACATGTACAGCAAATCTACCCCCACTTGCTTCCACAATGCCATCAACCAAAGAACGACAACCTATAACTTCGGGGTCGAAGAGAACCTCCAATTCTGTTGTTAACCTGTCAAATCGAAATTTTCTTATTCCATTTATCTGACTGAGCAAGCCTTCTAGTAATTCGGCATCCACTTCAGTAGACACCCCAGAAACACCAAGGATGATCTTATCCTGTTCATTACTCTGCACAAGTGAACCTTCAAAACCAGCATCTTCAATCGCGTTGACGATGTCATCCTTGCTGATAACTGCAGGATCATATTCTACTTCGCCTAGTGAAGTAGGTAATGAAACTACTGCCTTTCTTACACCAGGAAGCTTCCTCAAAATACCTTCAACAGAGTTTACACATGCTGCACAAGTCATACCCCCAATTGAGAATTGTCCCACCAAAGCTCCACTTGACTTTTTCACATTTATGTTGGGTTCAGGCAAAATTTCTGCCTCAAAACCTGCATCTTCTATTGCATTTTTTATGTCCTCTTCCTGAAACAACAGTTGGGAGATGTATTCAGATAAGTACAACTAAAATCAAGATGCTCATAGAGAGAAAAAGGTAGCAACGAGCAACTCCATAAGAAGACCACTTAATTTGACATCACGATTGACAAATCATGTCTTGGAAGAGAACTTAGCATGGACTATGGTCTATACATAAAGAGGAGTCACAAAATGACAAATGGCCCATCCTCTAAAGTCACCAAAAAATCACACAAGGCCGCATCAATCTCACCCATTTGTCCTCTTCCAAACCCCTCTTTGAGATAAGTACAAATCATGTCTTCCTAGCAACCTAAACGCTAGGAAGAAAAAGAAGGAACAATGTCACGCTCTCCCAGACCCCTAAATTATCTTCTCATTTTACCTTCCCTTTCCCTAAACAGCTTCATGATAACATTTGTAAACACACCTATGACTATCCTATTCCTGTAACTCTTGCTATGAATCCAAAATTTTGGTCACAGTATGGATCCGCGTATTGAGAGTCGAGTGTCCCAGTATCGATCCATACCAAGGAAAAGCTTACATTCCTTCCACATTTCAGTTATATTCCATGACTGCCATGAATAACAAGAACTAAGCTTTGATCCCCTAACCCTTGGTCATGATGAGCTAACTCGTAAGCCAAACCAAATCAAGAATGCCAGAATGACCCATCCATTTTTCTTCCCAATTGTATTTTCTTCAGAAGAAAAGAAAAGAAAGAAAGAAAAACACGGGACATTGGTCACAGGACATGATTGCTTGTTCCTGCCTCAAATGATGAAGAGTAAGAGACAAGGCAGCAGTATAGGAATAGGACCACAATCAATCAATGATGTAACCAAAGACATCCCCAAATGTCAATGAAAATTAAATCCCAACCTAATCCATACCGTCCACACTATTCGACACGAATTTTTGAGTTACGTTACTGTTAAGATATACTAACAAAGTTAAAAAACTTTACTCTCCATCATGAAGAAAAAAATGCTAGTAAGTTCATACCAATCTAAATTATTTATCACATAAACATACCACAAATCACCCATTCATCAAACAAAACAAAATCATTCGATCGTCATCATATCACAGCAAGTCAAAGTTAATATGGACAAACCCACAACCCCTACCTTAATGATCTGCGGATCAAACGTGACATCAGCGCGATTCTGAATCAACGCGACGGTCGCCTCCACCACCCCCTCCACCCCTCTCAGCGCCGCCTCGACTGAATTGGAACACGCCGCACACGTCATCCCAGTAACCCTAACCCTAACCCTCTTCACCTTCCCCTCCCCCACCGATCCCGCTCTTTCCCCTTCCCCTCTTCTCTGTTGCCCCCAATCATCCAGCAACCGCACGTCCTCGAGATCATCGCCGGCGGCGCCGGAATTGGGGGTGAGTTGGATGAGGCTCGGCGCCATGGCAGGAGCCGATGAGGGGGAGGGGAGAATTTGGGGAGGATTTGAGGGGTTGAAAGAGTGGGTTATATGAGGAGAGGGGTGGTCATGGTCAATGGTGATGGCGGGGGAGGAAAGAGAGATAAAGAGTAGAGAGAGAAAGGGTTGAGATTGGGGTTTTTGGTGGAGATGACGGGAAAAAATTGGTTGTTGGATTTGGTGAGCTGTGTTGTTTGTACTGCGTGTTTGGAAGGTGGTGTACTACACGGGAAAGATATTTGAGATTTGGGAGGAGAAATGTGTACTATCTTGAATCAAGATAGGAAACCTTCAAGTTAAGACATCCCTATGAAAAAAAGGAAAAAAGGAAAAAAGGAAAAAAAAAAAAGGAGGCATTAACAGTTACTCTTACAACTTTAGTTGAATATTACTTTTTTTATTTTATAATATAAATAACAAAGAACGATATGGATAAAAAAAATTTACGACGTTACGAATGATTCATAAGATTATCAAATGATATTTTTTTATAAATTTATCGTGAAACATCAAATATAATATAAGATACAAATTATAATCCTTGATCGAAATAAAATTCATACCATATCATTTACATACAAAAAATAAAAAATTAAAATATACAACGAATAATATTATTACTGCGTAATGTTGTTTATATTATGGAATGAAAAGAATATCAATCTATAGATTTATTATTCAAATTATAGCATCATTCTATATTATATTATTCAATAAATATTTTGAAAAACTTTCTTTTCTTATCAAATATTTCTTCCGTCTCATATTTATTAAAACGTTTTAATCCGACACGAAAATTTATGCGAGCGTTAAATTTATATGAATTTTGATGAATAAAGAATATTTTTTAAGTGATAGTGAGGTTTACTGTAGCACTTATGAGAGAAGATAATGAATGTACTGTAACATATTAGGTTAAAAACAACCTAATATAGGTCAAAATGAATCTAATATTGGTATATAAAAAAACCTAACATAGATCCAAAGTCATTTAATATAGGTCCAAAACAATCTAATATAGGTTCAAAGCCACTTAATATAGGTAAAAAATAATTTAATATAGGTAAAAAATAACCTAATATAGATCAAAAGTCACTTAATATTGATTTGATTTTTTTTTTTGTGTTAAAAGATTATCAAAAAAATATTATCTTTTTTAAGACTAATCAAATAAAAAAATATTACAATCAATATGACACGAAAAAAATATAATCTTTAATCATTTCATAATACGCGTTCGATTAAACTATCATTGATCGTTGTACGACATGAGTCAAATTGTCAAAGCTTGTCTCGGACAAAAAATCGTCAAATGATTGTTATTCTTGAGGGAATAGTTTGTGACATTTGTTTTATTTTTATGTATTTATTCATAAATTTATTTTCATTTCCCAATTCTGGCGGGGCTTTCAACTAATCCAATAATTGCAGGCTGCTACCAGGAATTGGTTGGACAACTAGCAAGCAAAGTTGTGAATTCCACTTACCGTATTGGATTAAGAATGAAGATTAGCTTCCTTGCGAAAATTCACAAGTTTTTTTTTATTAAAGGTTCAAAGGTGGACCTTTCAATTAAAAAAAAAAGGTTCAAAGGTGGAGTTGCGAGGTAGAATTTGGTAAATACCATCCGAAAGGTGTATTATTGGGCGTAAAATACTGCTTTCGTTCTTCTATGCGTCTTAACATCATCCTGTGTTTGTGTACTAACCTATGGCGAAAAATGGAGCTACTATAATGCAGACATAACGTAGCCGTCTGACCTTAGATTCGTCCATGCCGAGTACCATATAGACTGTGGTCACTAGTAAGAAGGCGATCGTCGTATTGAAACATAGGTTGTTTCAATGTTTGCGCTATCTAGATTTCAGTCACAACTCAAAAACAGGATTACGTAACGCAAATAAGTGAACCGCTATCGTTATATACCCGTTGTTGCTTTATCAACCTTCAGAAGTCGAGTGAATCTCTTTAAGTAGATCAGAAAAGAAGAGATCACATTATCATTTGTATGAGACACAAGGATGATGTCCAGGCCAGCAAACACTTTCCATGGTGCAAATTTCGGTTGGTAGCTTCTTGCAACTATGACACTTCTTCCACTAACATAGAGTGAATATTACAACCATAGAAAAAAGACCTTGTTCGTGAATGGTTCCCTTGATTATCACTGTTTTGAAAGCATGACTGACGAGGCAAATACTTCGCATTTTGTCACATACAGCGAACTATGTGAACTTCGGTATATGTTCCGTGTAAACATCATAATTGGTATATGGAGAATTCAAAATAATTTGTCACGTTGAAAATAACTCAACCGACCTGACTCTCACAACAGTCGTGGATGTTCAAATAAAACCTATAGTCCTTCAAAACAACTTACACATGGTGTTTGCCCGGATTGGCATTCGTCTGTCATTCATTTTGCAAATGTGCACTCTCTACGTATAAAAACATCAATCACGTTTTGAGTTTGGTTTTTCGTTCCTTTCAACTACTTGCGCTGTATTGACTCTTATCTGCAACCTGGAACGTTGGACCATTCGATCCCACCGACCGGTTCAGCACGGCATTGGTGATTGAAGTGAAACTCTAGTTTAGGCGCAATTTTGTGGAATTATTCGCGCAATTATTCCGCCTACAATGTTACCACTCATGGAAAAAATGCAGAAAATGATACATCAACCTTTGGAGATCATCGTTGTGCAAATTGTTTAATCTCATCAAAACAACCACTTGACAATAAATGTTACCATGACGGATAGCGGTACAAACTAGAACGTGATCTCACAAGGAGCATGGAATGATCGTCCACGGCAAATTTGTTCAAGGCCCTCTCCCATGTAAGAGCAGAGCGGTGATACTTCCACACCTGTAAGAAGACAAAGACGATGGCCCTATTAAGTATGTACATTGTGATCTACTGATCTGTTGAAGCGAGTGCTTAGTGAGGGTTTAGTCAATGCCTGTTGCATATAAGGGAACTGAATGAGTTATGAAGCCACCGGCAGTCGTAACCCAACGGGTGTGCAGACGAAGAACAAGCATTCGAGCGGTGTCTGGCGTATCAGCTTTAGCACCGTTGGCATTTTTAAGAGGCGCAAACTCTTCCTCACGCAGGACCTGATGTCATGGACACATGGACATCAAGATCAAAATAGAATAGTGCTGATGCTGAGTAACTCATCCAAGCATTAATCACTACGAGTGCAAGGTATTGAAGAGGGTTGCAGTAAAACTAAGCAAACTCGGGCCGAGGTAATACGCTAACTTAAGGGAATGAGGGGCGGGGTTCGTGATGACCTCAAAAAGTGCAGTGGAAGGAGCATATGTGAACGCATCAAATATGAACTGCTCTAATTTGAGTCCTATTTCGAAGCCAAGAATCGAAGGAATTTTCTTCTCTGCCGAATGGAAACTGCAGTAAGACAACATACGAAGATTAGGATCAAAATACAGTTTATATAACACTAGATCCCAACTTGTATTATATGAAGGGTTTGGAGAATATGTGTCATGACACGTCTGCGTCTAGTTAAAATTTAATGACCAAGATTAAAACAAAATCAATGAAAAGATGAGATTAAATTACTTATGTTATAATCTCAACCATTCAGGGTTATAATCTCAGCTATTGGATTTTTGCTAGACACATATATATCATGACACAAATTCGGTTTTTCCTTTATAAATCATACAATAAGCTTTGAAATTTTTCACTAATACTTATGATTTTTATAATAATTATTGTTCATTTATAATGGGAAAAAGATGGTGGTGAATGAAATTGATTCATGACCAATCAAATTCTATTACCGAACAAACGAAAAATTATTCTCTCCCTAATATATTTTACAATAGATTCATATTAGAATTGGTTATTTTAGTAATTATTTGGTTAAACCCTTGGTTTGTTTTGTGATGATCAAAATTTTAATGATAAATTCATAATCAAATTAACCAATAGTAAATTGACATGTGGATGATCAACAAAAAGAAAAAATAGCTACATTTGTTTTATATATTTATAATGACAAGTCAGATTCCAACAATGATTCCGACGACCTGTCGGATTCAAACGACGATTCCGACGACCTGTCGGATTCAAACGACGGTTTTGATGACTTGTCGAACTCAAATGATGATTCCGGAGACCTGCTGCACTCAGGTGACCATTCCAGAGATCTGTCGGACTCAGGCGACAATTCCGATGATCTGTCGAACTCAGAAGACAATTCCGACGACCTATCGAACTCAGACGACAATTTCGCGAATCTGTCATATTCCGACGACGATTCCGACGAAGGTGGGGTGATGATAGGGATTATGATGGAGGTGAGAATAAGATAAGGGATTAAATGGGATGAATGAATTGCAGTTTTTTGAAATAATTTTTCATTGTGTATGTATTTGTAATTATTGTTGAAAAATTATAGTTTTGGATAAAAAACCCTTATATATTTATATTTTATTTTTAAAATTTTTCATTTATTACTTTCACTATTTTACAGATATTTGAAACATATTGGATTTAGCAAAAATGAAGAGTTAATCTATATTAAATTTATTTAATTTGGATTTTAGTAATTAAATGAATGACCAACCAAAACTTGATACCAAAGAAAACCAAACTTTGGTATCAAGAAAGATAAATGTAACTTTATACATTTAAATAGATTATAATGATTGATAGAAGAGATGCAAGAAGCGAAGTTACGAAGCAAGAGCTAAGAGGCTAGATTCTTCAAAACAGCTTCATAGTAGCGTTGGATTCAGTCAATTTTAAGGCGAACACAATAGAAAACAAAGGAATGGAAGTACACCCACACAATAAATAAATAAAAACTAAGAAACTCTTAATGTTGTCATGTTGTAAAATGCATGACTGGAACCGTGGATGTTACTCACATGCTATCTTTCTCCAGTCCATTTGCTACTTGGTTCAGAAAATCCAACGTGAACATATGCAGGCAAACCTGGAAGGCAGTGAGGATCAGAAGCTCATTCGAAGAGTAAACTGTAACAGAAGAAAAAAATATCGAAAGCATAGTTGAACGGCATATGGCAGTCATAAACAAAAATCACAGCCATGCCATGGCTGCTCCAGTGGTGCATAGCGTTAACCCAGGGAAAAGAAGTACACGTTGAAATCCACCAAAAGCAATAAAGATCAACAACAGGGATAAAAAGGTAATCATACATTACTCCAACAGAAGCGAAGCCGTCCGGTTGCTTGATCAATTGCACTAGCCAAAGAAGGATCCAACTCACTGTATTCAACAACGGCTAGAGGACCACCTTTACCTCGCCGTACAAACACACCAACCCTCTCTTGTGGATATGCCTGCAAAAGAAATTATGAATGAAGTGAGTCAAATGTTCTGTTTGAAAAACTGCCTCCAAAAGGTTTCAAGAGCTTCCCCATTTCTTTTAATGTACTATGCCATTGATATAAGAAAACTCATCCTTGGAGGTTCATCAGTTCGACTAGCCCCAGAAATACGACTTTTTATGCGTAAACACAACTTCAAACTTTGGACTAACATAAATTCTCCATTTCATTTTACGTAATATCGAAGCTCCAGAATTAATATGCACAATCCGAGGTAACAGTTCCATTTTGGACTAAACAATCCTTGCACTCATACATTCTTCTAACCTACAACCAATCCCTGCCTCGATCGCATCCGTGATTAAGACTCTCATCTCATTCCCATCCACGGAGTATGGTTCAGACCGTTTACACTCTGGCTCAACCTTCACCATCAGCAAAGTCCTTAGCCATACTTACTTTTCCCATCTTATTCATTGTAGCGAAGACAAAACTCCCGAGGCTAGATAGATCTGGCTAGGCCGTAAAGAGTGCCGCGAACATGGAAGTCAGATCTGGCCACTATTGCAGACATGGCAGCTTACAGACCACATCTGAGGATGGCCATACCATGCATAGAGTATAGACACCAAGATATTGACATATTCCTGACCAAAAAAATAAAATCAGGCTCAACCTGTTGTTGAACCGTTTATACCATTTTATAAAGACATAAAAATCCATTCTTCATCGAAATAGGCCACAACGTTTTGGGCTCACACGGTCCATCAGATTTGGCCTGATTTCAATATTTTGGACACCAATTCAAGTAATTGCTCCCACCCAAACAATCTTAGATCAATATTTCATCATTTTGGTGTCTACACCATGACACCCAGATCTCGACATGATATTGCCTGGGCACCAAGAGGTTCGCCATGGTTGCCCATGAAAGTAGAAAACTTGAAGAAAGAGAGAAAAAGATAGAGATTGGATAAAGGAAAGGAGAGAGTGGCAATACAGAAGCAACTAATAAAATTGTACCAGCCTACAACCAAAAGGTTGGGACACGATAATCTCCAGGAGACAAAAAAATATTACTCCATAGCAAGTGCTTCATGCCTATAACAGCCTGCATTCGCGTACCTTACGTACAACCTTTGCAGCAGCAGCCGCCCCTTTATCAATGAAATAACCAAGGAAGGTTGGATCGGCAACTCGAACCTGTTTTCAAGATGTACCATAAATACATAGAAAAAGAAATACAAAATGAAGTAGTTGATGTCGCAAAGGCAAACAGAATTTACAAGTGCATTATCCACTCCATAGCAATCAATATATTTGATCCCTCTTGTAGCCATATCTTCCAATAATCTTGAAGACTTTAACGCTGGAAATCAAAATGGAACTGGTCGATATTCGAGGAAAGAACTGCAAATAACCAATCATGTCACCATGACAAAGGAAGCAAGGGGGTAGAATGCCCAACCTGTGTAAACTCCTCCATTCCCATCAGGGGCTCTTGCTACCTGAAAATTAATAAACAATATTGAGAAGTTCCACAAAAAAATACAGAACGCTGCAGACTGTAGTCATGTCATGGGTAAATTGTTTTCGGATTTATTTTTAGTGATCCAGTCACTCACGTGATCATATATAACGCTTGACATCATGCTCAAGTAAACTAAAGAAGAAGTAAAAGCCCTTTAAACTGATTTTAAACCAGAAAGGACTATTATATGCTGCTTATTTATGTTGAATTCCAATTGTTACCAAGTACACTAGCTTTCCAGCAGTTATTCCAGCACAAAAAGTCTAAATACAAATCAGTAAACTAATGGTTGTCCAAGAACTGAACAGCAGTGAGAGACTGCGAACTGTAAGCAACTGCAGCGGATGTCAACCAAGTCTAAGCAGTTGCGCAAAAAAGCCATATATTAACAAAATACAATCAACTTTCCACATTTCAGATCTGTCAAAGCGGATACCATGCACAAATCTATTAGAAAATATTACACATGAAGAGAAACAAACCACATACAACTATTATACCCAAGCATCTGATAGTGATACCACATTAAATATTTTCTGGAAACTATATTTCATCGAGAGAAGGCAGACCTAATAAATATTGCTCATCAAGACAGTTGAATGACCAGGAAAACCTACTCGATATGGAGTTTCCATAATGAACTTTCTATCCTTTGAAATGCAAGGTATTGTTCCCTGTTGGAAGAAAATTACCTACATAGACTCATAAAATAAAAATATATGTCAGAAGGAAACGAGTTTGGTGGGAGAAATTCTATAATGGAGCAACAAGAAGAAATTTACTTGACTGCGATCAAGGCCAAAATATTTATGACTTTCAAAGAACCTTTGTGTTGCCTCATGAGTGAATGAGCTGGTCATAATGTACCAGCTGATTGGCACAAATGGGGATCCTGCAGAATGCACAAAAGGTAATGACATGATTGTTTCATGAACACCAGATATTAGACAAGGAAATCCCAAGGCCAAACCTAACCGTCTGTTACAGCTTCAGCTGCTAATCTTTGAATGCGTAGAATTCTTTCAGCTTGAAGTTGAAAGAGGGACTTTCCAGAAGGCAGGCCAATATCTGTAAGAAACAACTGAAGATATAAAGTTATAGTTTGTAATAACAATATTGTTCCCTGTCGGAATTTTAATATCTCTGTACTGAGGCGCGGGAATTCAGATTATGAGTGGAGCTCATCACACGGGATGCTTCCATTTAATAAATCCAAGCAAAAAAAAAAAAAAAAAGCAAAAAAAACAAAACAAAACAAAACAAAACAAAACAAAAAAGGCAAAAGGGACCTTTGAAAACATTTGCTCCGTACTGCAGACAAAACAGCGAGAGCAGAATATGGAACAGACAGACTTGAAATAAGAGAACTTTAACTTAGCTAATTCAACCTACAATTTATCTCCTTCCCAGCACGGCATAATAATGAAATACTGAAAAAAATCAGAAATTGCCAACATCTACGTTTGCTAGCGGAAGTCTTAGCAGTTGAGCTGCATTTAAGCATCCAAGCCTAACATTATCCGTTCAAGCCTTAAGAAAGTGTCAACTCCTCCCTACTTGGTATAAGCAGCATGTCAACCATCAAATGGACTCTGCCCCACATTACACAGCACCAGAAAATATTTCTAGATACAGATGCCTGATCTCAAACAACATATTGGACCATATTGATAGCTTGCTACTAAGATCAGATCAAGTTCTCTTATGACATACTTAGCCTTAATCAAACTTCCCAAAAACTAAACATGTAATAATAAATAGCATCACTTTTACATGAAAAGCACTCAACTAAAACAACCCTTGGGATCGGAGCTTCCAAGTCGTGTACCCTGTGTCAACATATCAAAAAGAAAACAAAAAAAGATTTGTTAGAGAGAGAAACAACGCCCTTCCAAATAAGGAAGTCGAAAGAAGCCACAAGTAACAAGAAGCAACCAGTTGGCATTCAACAAGACTAAAGATAAACAGAATCACAAGCCCCTACTTCATCCTTTTGAGGTTCAGTCATGTATTTTACAGAAAGGGAAAAATCTTTATGCAGACTTCAAAAAGAATAAAGGAAAGCAATAAACTTAAGAGAAAAACATAATTTATGATACATGTAGGGAGCGTCCAGCTTGTGCTTTCACTTTCACCCCTACCAGCCATCATTCTAGTTTCTAGCCGCCCTCACTATCTTCCTCTCTATCTCAAATTGATTGCTGAATGAGCTCAATCACAAAGCTCAAGGATAAGGACCTTTGGTAATACAGTTCAGCTGCAGGCCATTTCCACAATCTCCACCACTTACAAAGTGTATTGTGTTGGCTCTTGATAATAACACCATAGTCTTTCTGTTGCTTTTTTATTTATTTTTTTACTTTTTTTTCTTGGGGTTGGGAG